>OMNZ01010812.1:0-11374 GCA_900303255.1 Lesueurigobius sanzi | reverse complement strand
TTCCTTTGGTATTTGAAAAGTAACTATTCGAAATACCCTCACATGAGAGAGCATTTGTACCTGAATACAGTAACTCAAAATGAACGTTCTGAATATGTATTTTACTCCCCCTCTTATCACAAACACTCACTAGAAACCATTTTGAAATAAAGACGACAGCATTCAAATCACCAGAGAAGAACGAAACCAGTCAAGTGCATGGATCCCATAATGACAGAGGACAATGGCCTGCTCCGTTGTCAGTAAAGCCTCACCCATTTCCTTTGCGTTGGGATATCGATAATCAGCTCTGAACTCATTATGTGACAGAATATACTCATCTTGTGACATTTCCTTTCCCTATAATGATTTGTAAAGGCTGATGACAATTTGCTCCATTCAGCCGTGGTGCCACCGAGTCTGTCGGTGCTTATCATTAACAATCTGCAAATAAACAGGACTGCATACATTACATCACTTGCAGCTCCATGATCAATTCCAGGAATGTCTTTGAAGCACTGCTTAATGAAGCTCAACAGTGTGGCTGTTGTGTGGAGCCGGTTCAGGGAGGCGTCATCCTTTTCCCATATCATTATTTCTCATCCACTGTTCGTATCAGAGAGATCACCAATGCGTTCTGATCTGGAACCACATTTCAGAGAGATTCCGCATTTCCTGGACAGACTGAGGAAGGTCACACTGCAAATAGTGATATCTTGATAAGTTAAATTTGCTTGAATTGAGGATATATGATCATATTTTGAGTAATTTTGACTTGCCAAGTAAAATTATCTACCAATGGAACAAGTATTTTTGCACTTAAGATAAGAAAAAGCTTACAATTTCAAGTAAATTTAGATTAATTATCAAAATTTCAGTGCAAGAAGTAGTTTTTTCTTATAGTAAGTACAAAAATCTTGTTCCATTGGCAGATCATTTTACTTGGCAAGTCAAAATGACTCAAAAGAAGGCCAACTATTCTCAATTCAATCAAATTTAACGAATCAAGATATCACTTTTTGCGGTGCAGACTGGACAACACATCATTTTGAAAGCAGGATCTCCACTGACGAATACCTGCTGACAAAGTTAGCTCCATCAATTAGTGGTGTCAGCTCAACCCACTTTACAACCACTCCTTCCAAGTCCCCCAGAGCCCTAACCCCGTAAAGCTTTACGCAGCGTATTGACCATTTTGGGACTTGCTTAAGGTAATGAAGGCAGCTCGGGCCACCGCACCGACAAGCCGCTGCTGTGTCAACTCTGCTTCCTATTTGATGACACCTTCCACTAAATTGAGCTGCTAATGGAGGAGCATGTTTGAAGAAGAGCCCACACAAACGCAAGGGAGAGGGAAATGTTGCTGTTTGGGGGCTATAGACTTGGACTTGTCAGTCATTTTCCACTACCACAGTATAGTTTTCCAATTAGCCACTGACAACAACACACTATAGATTTATTCCAGGTATACGTCATCGTACAGTCAGCCCGTATCTGCAGAGCTGGCTCCTCGAACAGAACAAGCATCTAATGAAAGTGCACACATTCACCAAACAAAGCGGTATTTAGGGCGCTGGATGTAAAAGTGTGACGGCAGTGTAAGCTTTATGGGCTGTTGTTTTAAAAAAAGAAAGCATTTTCATTGTGTAGTTTGTAAATTGTGGTGCTAAAATCGATTCCATATTGTAGTTTTATCGAATGCTATGACATAAAGTGTATGATAGGATGGATGTGTGAGAGTAAGTCCAAGTGAGGGCTCTGTGTGAACGTTGCTGTGTTGTAAGTTGTACTCTGCCCTCTCTTTTTTCTTTTCTCCTTTTCCTTTTCTTTTTAAGGACTGCAGATGGAAATTAGCTATTAAGCTATAATCTGGGACAAGCACCTTCGCCTACCGGGCTTTATGTATCTGCACATGGTGCTTTGAAATAAATAAATGAAATGAAATACCATAATGATGTGCTTTTATTCTCAAAACGTGCTATTGAATATAAGCATTTTACTTCTCATGCATTTTTTTCTATCTATTTTTCTATTTATTATTATTATTATTATTATTATTATTATCATTTTTATTATTGTTATTATAAGTATTCTCCCTAATATTTAATTGTGACTTTTGGGGACTTTAATGCCGCTGACTGGAGGTCCTACAGGTATAAGCTTCTCACAGACAACTGACTTGAATGGAATGAATTATGTTGCCAATAAATTGTGATACTTTTATTGAGAATGAACCCCAGGAAGAATAGTCTCTACTTTGGTAAACACTAAAGGGAATTATTTTTAAAAAGAAATACAGAAATTGACTTTAATGCGCACTTTGCGCACGCGCACTTTACGCGCACTTTACGCATGCGGGTCATATAACAAAGCAATGAAATCATGGATATGTTTTACACGTTTCAAAAAAACAAATAAAAAATCAAGCCTATATGTTAAAAAAAACGTCCAGTAGCCTATATTTTTACGGTGAAATTATTAATTCAAAGTAAAAAAAGATCTACAACTTTGTTATTAAAAGAAAATAGGAAAAAGGCTAAAACTGCGAAATACTTCACACACACGGTTTTAGATTCGAGCGACACGATCTTGGACGCAAACAGGTCGCAAAACAAAAATAGAAGGTTCTGAAATCTACAGGAGAAATATCTTTCACATGAATCCATCAAAACTAGGACGCATGCCGATGCGTCACACTGTATCGGCAGCAGAGGCAAACGTGACCGTGGCACGTCCAGGCTCTCGTGCCAAGAGTTTGAAAGGGCTGTGACTTTTATCTCCGATATTCACAAATGTCATTATTTAAGGTCAGTGTGGAGATTTCGGCTAATTCATATGTGAGAACGGGATGCTATTCGCGAAGACAAGACAGTGTAAGAGAGGACTGCGCAAGAGAGTCAAACTTTCCCACCGAAAGGAGCCTCCTCTCCCGCCTCGCGCGCGCTCTCCCTGGCTGGCTTTAGTGGCCAGAGCGCAGCCTCTGTAACGATGTTGACATATTCACACAACAGAGACTCCGTCCGGGTGGTGTTCCAAGGCAAAACCCTTTATAGTTTCCAAACACCTTTTTATAAGTCTGAAGCCTGTCCCCTCCACCCGACCTGTTAAAACCACGCCTACACTGACACACAATTGGTCCGAAAGCGTCAAAGAGCCAATCACACGGAGCGCTGCTGCAGCTCGCAACACGCAACACATCCATACAGTATGAAGCCCAATGGGCCACAGAGGCGCTAGGAAAATCACGGAGCTGGGACCTTACCACCTCTCTCTCTGGCCGTCAGCGGACTCCTTTCTCTGCACACGTCCTCTTCTGAAATGTGTGCGCGCACTCCACTCAGAGCAGGACAACAGCGCGCGCGTGTGTGAGAGAGGGTGAGGGCACTTCTCCGCAGCGAGTAAAGGCTGGGGATTATTCTGCGCTATCGAAATATTTCAACACGTCGCCTTCGTTACAGGACACGGGCCAATCAGAAGCTGACCATTTTAGCAGGAATGCTGATTTTGTAAACAACAAAGGGGCAGGACGAATGCACTGCAGTCAATTAAGCGGTCAGTCCAAGTTGGTTTAATTCGATTCATGCCAGCGACACAGCCAGAAACACTGAAGGGTGTCGAGCCTGCGAACAGAACCACTTTTGCCTCGCCGAGATTAAAGGAGAACATTTTGCCAATCGCTATGGACACTTCTAAATTCAGCAAGGTCACAACAGATCTAGCCCATTTACGGCACATGCTTTGAAAAAAGTGGATACGAATTATTGCAACGCCCAGGGTGGAAATTAAATACTTTTTTTTTTTATTTTCCTCTGCGTTCATTTGCCTTTTTACGGGCGTATTTGGTGTAAAAACATTGTGAAGAGTCTACACCGACGTCTCCACGTATTGCCTGTGCTTGGATGAACTTCCTGATGAGAGATCCAGTCATCCAGGGAGCAAGTATGGCATATCACCCGTTTATACCTCACCGGGGTCCGGAATTTGCCATGAGTGCAATGCTGGGTCACCAGCCTCCCTTCTTCCCGGCTCTGGCGCTGCCACCCACCGGCTCCCTGTCTCTGCCTGGCGCGCTGGGGAAGCCTATCATGGACCAGCTGATGGGCGCTGCAGAGACCGGCCTACACTTCTCCTCTCTGGGACACCAGGCTGCGGCGCACCTACGGCCACTCAAGACTTTGGAGCCCGAAGAGGAGGTGGAAGACGACCCCAAGGTGCATCTGGAAGCAAAGGAGCTGTGGGAGCTGTTTCACAAGAGGGGCACTGAGATGGTGATCACCAAATCCGGAAGGTGTGTGTGAGTGTGTGTGTGCGTGTGTGTGAGAGAGAGAGAATGATTGCGTGTAGCTACAGTTTGTTTATACCCAAATTTATAATGTCTGCAGCTTATTAACATTAGTTTGACTTGTTTTTAATAATATATTTACATAGCATCATGTCGGCAAAGGAGGAAGCGCTGTATTTGAATGCGTGCGTAATAGCTACGTACTTCTATACTTTGACTTCATTAAAATTGGAGGATAAAAGTGTCTCAATGTGAGCAGTATGTTCATTTAATTAATTAAATACATTTGAAGTAAATTTAATACAATGCTGTTCACATAAGCAAAACATTTTATGTATAGGCCAAGTCAAATTCTATGGGTCTCAAATATTTATTACAGACGCGTTTTGGAACCGCGCTGCGATCACACTTTAGAAAGCTATGAAAACACCTTTGTAAGATCATGCTTCGTGATTATTTTATTAGGCCATATCATTATTATGACATGGTTAAAGCAGACTGCGGGACTTAAATGTAGCTACACCAAAAAAACGTCTCGCACGTTTCATTTTATTTCGTAAAATCGAACAAAACACTTGTTCAACAACAACAACAACAAACAAAAAAAAAAGCTGATAAAGTTTCCTTTTGTCGCTGCAGGCGGATGTTCCCTCCGTTCAAAGTTCGCTGCACGGGGCTGGACAAAAAGGCCAAATACATTTTGCTCATGGACATAGTAGCAGCGGACGACTGCAGGTACAAGTTCCACAACTCCCGCTGGATGGTGGCGGGGAAGGCCGACCCCGAGATGCCAAAAAGGATGTACATTCACCCGGACAGCCCCGCCACCGGAGAGCAGTGGATGTCCAAAGTCGTCAATTTTCACAAACTCAAGCTGACGAACAATATCTCAGACAAGCACGGATTTGTAAGTTCTACTAATGTATGTCAATTTTCTATTATTCAACATTTATACACATTTTACGTCATTAACTATAGCATGTAAATGAAGTAGTTTTGTATTGTTTTAACCCTAACCTTCGCATTGCACGCCTGGAGGTTAATCATATTTTTTTCAAGGAATTCGCGGAATACTGTACATTTCTGTGCATTTTTAAAACTGAAACATAGACCCAGCTATTGTAAAGAATTAAAACTGTTTTTTTGTAAAGCTACCCTTGCCTCTTTCTGCCGTATAAATTGGGATTAATTAATTTAAGTGGATTACTGTTTATCCTACATAATCTTTAGACTTTAGCATCAACAATAACCAATGTAGGCCGACAGTGAATGTAGATACAATGTTCCAAAAAACGATCCGCCGACAGTTAGTTCACCAGTGTGTTCTTTTTTTGTGTTTTGCAGACCATTCTTAACTCAATGCACAAATACCAGCCCCGCTTTCACATTGTGCGGGCTAATGATATCCTCAAATTGCCCTACAGTACGTTCAGGACCTACGTGTTCCCAGAGACGGACTTCATTGCGGTGACTGCGTATCAAAACGACAAGGTATGGTCGACCATAACTTGTGTGCGCGCTGTTGGGTACGTTACCCACGTTGCCCTGCTCCCTCTCTCTCTCCCTCTCTCCCTCTCTCTCTCTCTCTCTACTCCATTTTGTTGTCATAAAATATGAAAGACTTGCGGAGGCTTCGGGTGCGAGGGGTTTTAGTTGACTATGGCCTATATGTATGACGTCGCCTGTTCAGCAATTAATATTTCTAATACACTGTCGGATCCATGCCTTTGTTTAATCACGTGGAGCGGATTTGGCGCAAACCCAGACTGCGTTGTGCCTGTGCTGTGTGAGCGAGTTGAGATGAGGAACAGAGGAGCTGGAATAGAGAAAGGAGCAAAAAAAAAAAAAAAAACCAAAAAAAAAAAGTGTGCAGAGATCTTTGCTCATGTCCGACTGCACTGTCTGCCACTCATTCGCCATTAGATGCAAATGACTACGGTCTGTCCGTGCGCACAGGCACGAGGGGCTGGAATTATTGGTTATACAGCGTGCCCCCTCTTAAAATATTAAAATAATGTTTAAAATGGCTGCGAACAAAGCCTCTCCGTTTGTGTTTGTGGCCTCATGTGGTTTTCCAAAGGTGCTACACGATGGTCGGCTTCTTGGTGGCACTGGGGCTCATCTGCAATTGTATTCATTTGATAGAAATATGAAAAGATTCATTTCCAGGCTAGACGTGATTTACACCCAGTTCAGAAATTGTTTTATCCGATGTAGATCTGTTTAGACGGGGTTTAGGCTGGTGGTATTTTATCAGGTGGTGTTTGCTGTGTGGAAAGTTTGAGAACCACTGTCTTTAGATATTTGTTTGTTTGTTTGTTTGTTTGTAACAGCCGAATATAAGCAATTAATTGGTTTGTTTTCCTTTCAGATAACTCAGCTCAAAATTGATCATAATCCGTTTGCCAAAGGATTTCGTGACACTGGCAATGGAAGACGAGAAAAGAGGTGCGTAAAAAGACAATTATCTTTGTAACTGAAAAGGTCTGACTCCAGCCGCTTAATTATGACATAACATTAATGCAGCGCGTGTGAAAGGTGCGCAAACGCCCCTGACGCGTTGTTCTCACCTCCAGAATCAGTAGTAAGCCCCTCATCAGCCCCTCGGTGTCTTTGGGTTGATAATGTGCTTGTCCTTCCACACAGGAAACAGCTGGCTCTGCAGTCCATGCGCTCCTACGAGGACCAGCAGAAGAAGGAGAACGGCGCATCGGACGACTCCTCGGGAGAGCAGCCGTCTTTCAAGTGCTTTGGCCAGGCCTCGTCTCCCGCCGTGTCCACTGTGGGGCCCCCGCATGTCAAAGGTTAGCGCGCAAACTTCAGCCATATTCGACCTAACGAGTGAAGAGTTCGTTCGCAAAAACAGACATCTCCACTTTGATTTTTGGCGCTAAATAGTTTTAGATTTTGATCACCGTGCTCTACAGGAGAAAACAAGTAAAAGAGTACAAGTAAAGTTGAATCCGTTTGACAAGTGACTTCATATTTCTGATTCATTAAAATAGATCTGGTCAATAAAAACACAGCTACACAAAGAGAAAATTACAAGAATATGTTGATTTTTGATTTTTGCAAATGAGCTCTTCAAGTGCCACACACTTGGCTGTTAAATCTGCGGGCATAAATTATTAAAATGCTCATTTTGTATAGTGTCTTGCCATATTTAAGTTGAACAGTGAGTTAATACAGCCATATTGGATAAAACAGTAGCTGATTTTATTAAATTCGTGGTAATTCAACAGGCAAAAGTCATTATTCTGACCTGATCTTGTCAGTTCATGCGCACAAAACAAAAGAGCTTTTTGTCAGTGGTTGGTGCAAATGTTGATCCTTTCTTAATCACAGAGTTCTTAACCAAAGCTACTGTGTATATGTATTTTTTAGACTTCGGTGACAGCGATGAGGACAGTGATGACGAGAGCAAAGACGGACACCTTAAAGACGGGCCCGACTCCAGTAAGATTTCCACCACCACCGAGGACGGCAGGGAGCACGAGGCAAGCCCAGCCAAGTGCAACATGTTCAGTAATAATGACTCCGCCAGCAGAGCGCGCGATGGCGGCTCTAGGACTGAGAAAAGCCTGGCTGACTCACGACAAAGCCCCGTCACAGTCATCTCCAGTACAACACGCAGCGCGGAGGAGATCAAAAGCCCGATGCTAGAACAGTCCAAAACAGACGAGTGCCGCGCTCTGAAAGACAGCTTTATGCCTTTGACTGTTCAGACCGACAACGCGCACTTGGGCCACACCGGGCACTTGCATAACTTTGGATTCCCCGCAGGTCTAACAGGACAGCAGTTCTTTAACCACATCGGAAACGCGCACCCCTTTCTCTTACATCCGGGTCAGTTCAACATGGGGAGCGCCTTCTCAAACATGGCTGCGGGCATGGGTCCCCTTCTGGCAGCCGTGTCCTCAGGGGGAGTGAGCACCATGGACACCACCAGCATGACCTCAGCGCCAACCCTGACGGGAGCACCGGGCCTGCCGTTCCATCTGCAACAACACGTCTTGGCATCACAGGTAGAACCAGTTCTTCTCATTTCACATGTTACAACTTTGCGCTAAAGAACCTCAGTTGTTGTGGCTTAGGTCTCAATATTGTCTGTAGCCTATTGTGTTTCCTATGAGCTTCCTGGTCACGTGAACGTATGACTGTAGCCTTATAGCCTAATTTAAGCTCATGGATATTGACTATTTAAGGAGGCACTCGACTTTAACCCATGTGCTAATGTTATTATACGCTGTTTACACAGTATTCCAATGAGTCATCGCGTGGAAACTGGGTTAGTTTATCAAAACTGGTCTGTCAGCAGTCCGTCCTCCACAAAAAATGCATTTGACTATTATTTTAGAACCTTTACTTTGTTGCGTTGTTTAACAGACCATTTATATTTAGAAATGAAGAAATATTTGGTTGTGAAAGTACTTTAGTGGCTTCTGCATAACCTACTAAACTTTGTGAATGTTTCGTGTGTTTCCAGGGCCTGGCCATGTCTCCGTTTGGTGGCCTCTTTCCTTACCCGTACACGTACATGGCTGCTGCGGCTGCAGCCTCCTCTGCTGCTGCTGCCGCCTCTTCGTCTGTGCACAGACACCCGCTCCTGAACGCAGTGCGCCCCAGACTCAGGTATAGTCCGTACTCGCTGCCCATGACAGCGCCGGACAGCACGCTGCTGACCACAGCCATGCCCTCCATGGCCAGCGGAGCCTCTGAGCTCAAGGCCAGTAGCCCCGTGTCAGCCGTGACACTGGACTCTACTTCAGAAGTCACCAGTCACTCCTCCGCATCACTGTCTCCAAAAACTCTCACTTCAGAGAAAGACGCTGCCAATGAGCTGCAGAGCATCCAGCGCCTGGTCAGTGGCCTGGACTCGAGTCAGGACCGGCCCAGAAGCGGCTCCCCGTAGAATTCAATCATGAAACACGTCAATATGTTTGTTGTTTTTTTTGCAAAATGAAGATTTTCGGATGTGATCAACACAGGTTTAAAACAAACGATAAGCGTTTTATTTTCTGAAAATGCACTTTGGTTAAACACACTTGCTATGATTTGTTTTGTTCAATGAAACCACACCGTTCTTGTCATTTAAATAGGCCTATACCATGTAAGTATTGGATGTAAATGACCAACGCTTGGTTTGGGAGAACCTGCTGCTTGTCCTTCTCCTGATCTGACCGTGGGCTGATGGGGTTGATCTGGCTCGTTTTAAACATGAAACACTGCTGTATTCTCATCCGGTATAAACAGACCTGCGCTTTTGCGGCTCATTGTTCAACATGTTGCATGCCCTTAAACTCGACCATACTATCACTAAAGTATGATGACTATTGGTTTGTTTCTAATTGGTGACTAAATTCGAGCCCCCGCACGCGTCATGACGCAAACGGAAGCAGTCAAGTTAATAAGAATAGCCTAAATGAAGTATTGAATATTGGTGTACATAAGGATATAAATAAAATATTTATGTAATTATTTGATATTGTTATTTTGTGTAAATACGATACGCAGTTTGTTTTAGGGTTTAATTTATTGTTCATATAGGCTACCTACCTGTGTAAAGATCCTCTGTGGGGCTTTCCTTTTCTTTACGTTGCCACTTGCATTTTACCTTCATATTTCTAAAAATGGATTTGAATCCTCCTAAATGTTCCTCTCTCGCGTGCCATTGTGTTTTCACTTGTCCTCGTGCGTAAAAGTGCTGTTTAGGCTTTTATTTCAATTTAGCGAGCGCGCACTGCGTCACTGGCTCCAGAGAGGCCTGCAGCCGAGAAACTTTGGAAAAGAAATGGGTCAAAGCTATTCTTCTGTTCTTAAAATCGTTTTTGATGACCTAGGCCAAAGGTGCCGCGATGATAAATTTTAAAAAAAAGGTTACTTTTTTGTGTTCCATAATCGGTTATGTTGCCTCGAATTTATGTCTAGTTTACAACATTGACATCGTGATCTTGAATCTTGAACGTTTCAATAAAAAACTATGAAAAGTCACTGTGCGTCGTGGATGTATTTTTTTTTTGGACACTTTCTATAATGACGATGGTTTTGAATATTTTAGGATTTGATGTAAGTGCGCTGCAAAAACTCATATCTTAGTAAGTTACGAAATCTAGAAATTAGCTACATTTTCTTGAAATAAGTCCATCTGCCCTTGGTTTGAGAAACTAATTTCAAGATACTTGTCCATGGGGCAAGTTATTTACACTTGAATTAGGAAAAACACCGATAACAATCTTATTTCAAGGTTTTTTTTGTCTAATTTTGAGTGTGTTGAGACCTTTTTTCTTAAATTTAGTGTAAAAAACTTGCCCCATGGACAAGCATCTTGAAATTAGTTTCTCAAACCAAGGGCAAATGTACTTAGTTCAAGATTTTTTTTTTTACTAATTTCTAGATTACCTAGCTTACTAAGATATGACTTTTTGCAGTGTGGCACTACGGCTTACTGAAATAGGAAATATGAATTAAAATATGGTGGTGGACCTGTAGGAGTGTAAGTAAATCAGGCCCATTAGTCAGTGAATATGGCTTTTGTCTGTGGATTTAGGCTTGTGTTGTAGCCACTCACATAGCTCAACCCAAAGCAACAGAAACAACTTGCTTATTGCTTTATAACTCTTCGTGTCGCGAGTTTATCAAAGCCATATCTTTATTTGTATGTTGTCTGGTTAATGTGTAGCTACCTGGCGCTGGAGAATAGATACAGAAATGACACAAGCTGTCTCAATATGTGTGTCTTATTGCTCACCTGGCGCCTCCACGGCCCTATCTTTCGTTTTATTGCACGAAAGGCGACGATGGGTCTGTACTGCACTGGGAGGACCGCAGAACGGGGCCACACAAGGCCGTTTGGATAAGAGCTCAGAGCATCTTTGCAACACGTCATTGTTGTGATTAGAATGAACCAGTGGTGGAAAGAAACGGAGTAAAAAGTACAAGTACGAGTAAAAAGTACAAATTATAGGTACTTTTACTTTACTTAAGTGCATTTTTTGATGATTACTTTTTGCTTCACTTCATTTTAGAGCCTGTATCTGTACTTTCTACTCCACTACTTTTTTAAGTTGGGTTAAAAGTAAAAGTATTTTATTTTCCAAGTGACATCTCTGTGAT
>OMNZ01010811.1:0-17786 GCA_900303255.1 Lesueurigobius sanzi | reverse complement strand
GTTTTTATCATTTATTTGAGCAGAAACACCTCAGCCCTTTCTTTACTGCAGTCTCAGACCCACCAGGAAGACAAATTTGCTTTCTAACGATAAATGTTTTTTCGGTACCCGTTTTCGGTACCAATTTATTTTTCGATACCGGTAGTACCTTCATTATTTTTTCGATACTAGACTGGTATTGTTTAACGGTACCCAGCCCTACTGCACTGGTTTAGATAAGTATAGTTTACTCGGTTTTGATCATTTTGTTCATTGTAAAAACTCATGTTTTATGAAGTTTTGCACGATCTGGCTCCTCCTCCACTTCGGGACTTCGGGACAAAGCTAAGACTGTGAATGGGATGGGCACTAGGGCCACAGCTCGAGGAGTGACTGTGAGGCACCACGCAGACATACCACATTTAGTCAAAGGGACTCATTACTGGAACATGCTTCCTCTGTCCATAAGAGAATGTCCAACACTGGCCACTGTCAAACTGCACCTTAAACAGTGGATGAAAGACAATCAACTGTGCGACCACTTTTAATCTGGCCTTTTACTCTTCTGTCTATCATGTCTTCCTGTAATTGTGTGTAAATGTAATTGTTTCTGTGTCACCTGCCTAGGGACTGCAGATGGAAATTAGCATGTTTGCTATAGTCTGGCATATTTACACTGTAATCACAGTTGTTCATTATTAAAATAAAATAAAATAAAATAAAATAAAATACATTTAATTTACATTTAAATGTGGACATAGTGGTCTTTACCCTGCACTGGCCAACAGGAAGTTAGCCAAAACATTCTGGGAAAAACTGACACAGCACGAACTTCACAAAAAAAAACTTCACACAGAAAAAAATATTATGAAATTGATTAGTATGGGGAACTACAGCTGTCAAATTAACTGAAAATAAATAGTAGCTGCAGCTCTAAATAAGAAATCCATATATTTAGTCTATTCATTTGAAAAGGAAGTGAATATGATACATTTCATGGTGTTGTAGGTTCATAGACATCATTTATGTTTTCCATCATTCTGTAGAAACCGGTGATTATTACAACCATTGTTCACGGCTGTCACCGATTCCACCAAATCACACACACACACACACACACACACACACACACACACACACACACACACACACACACACACACACACGTTGTTTTCAAACTAGAATGGAAACGTCCCAATTCCACTCAGACATTAGAAAGGAAATTGGAAAAGAAGGAAGTCCAGTTTGTTCTGATTGCACACGGAAACAGACTGGACTAAAATGTTGTTCGTAGACATGTTTTTATTGCATTTTACACACAAATGGGTAAATAGGTTGGTAAGAAATGTGTCCTCTGGCTTTGTCTTTCAAAGCTGTTGGGATTTGGTATGAAACAGTGGAGTGACCAAAGCCATAAGGTCTTTTTTTAGGGTAAGGGGCGGGGCTTGACTGTATACTGTATATGTACTTGCGCCTGGAAACAAATACATGAGCTAATCTTTAAAATTAGGGGGTTAATTATTACACTCATTTAACATCTCTCCATAGAGCTATATATGGGACATTGTAACTTCAAGGACCATTTTCTTGAAATGCTTTTTCCTCACATTGTGGCAACATCTCCTTAAAAGCTCATATAGACTCCAAACTTACCAGTCTTGTGCTTAACAATATTTAAAAAAAAATCTCTCTAAACAAACCTTCAAAATATTGTTAAGTCCCAGACTGAAACGTTTGGAGTCTGTTGGAGCTACTAAAGTTGAGATGTTGTAGCTGCAATGTGAGAAAAATAGATTTTGAGAAAATGGTCATTGAAGTTACAATTTCCCATATACAGTAGTTATATGGAGAAATATTGAATCAGTGCAAGAGCTACACTCCTTATTGTAAAGATTAGGTCATTTATTTGTTCCTATACTATAAACGTTTCTATGTTAAGAGCGTGAACTGGCCCAAAATCTGAAAAAGACATGGCTGCAATGTTCAAAACTAGAAATGCAACGTTACAAATTTTACACCAACATTTTCAAACCTCTTATGGCTTTTGGAAAAGGCGAACCACAGTGGCCAATGTAACAAAACAAAAAAACAACAACAACAACTTAATGTCAAGCTCATAGAGGAAACCCACTCAGACACAAGGAGAACATGCGAACTCCACACATTCACCACACTTTAACTTGATGAGGTCATTTATCTGAGGCTTAGCTGCTGCTTTTAGACTTTTCGATGCAGAACTTTCCATGTTTATGGTGCAGAGCTCGGCTGAACATGTGCAGAGGAGCAGAGAGACATTTCCCCAGAGGTAACTCCTCCATTATCCATCTCAAACTCTGTGAGCTCCTATTGCAACCACCTACAGTATACAATTCTAAGGTGAGACACTGCAGGTGAATAGGGGAAAGATATAAATTGAGTGATATCAATTTGAACCTTTCGCTGTACTGTATATTACTGACATAAATATGAGGGGGGGGTGTATTGGAAGTTTTCTGTTGTTTTATTTTTCATATATAAAAATAAGGCATTTTATGTGTAGAAAATTCCAAAATTGCCTATATTTTTAGCATCAAAATCAAAATGATGGATAAAGCCAGATTTAAATGTATGTGTTTAGTGTTTTATTAATATAATTATGAGTGAATAAATATGTAAAAGCTAAACTTTTGCCTTGTTTTTTGGGGGGTCTAAACTCAATAAATCAGGCTAGGATTTAATTATTGAAAAATCCCTCTGAATAAACCATCAGAATATTGTTCAGTACAAAACTGGAAAGTTTGGTGTCTGTAGGACAGGGATCGCCAACCAGTAGCTCGCCAGCCCTTTCCAAGCAGCTCGCCAAAGGCTTTCTACATTTCTACATACGCTTGAGTCAAATTTTAGATGCATTTTTGTTGTTCTGATTAAAAAACATCTAGGTGAATGTTTGGAGAGACACTACAGTCATTTTCTTTTATTGTATTGAATGATCATCTTGGCTCCTAGAGGCCGAGTTACACGTGTTTCTTTGAAGTATAAGTAGCTTCATTTCATTGCAAGAGTAAACTGAAAATGCAATTCTTAAAAAAAAAGGCTTTAAAATTTTGTAACGTCGGCACATGTTTTTTCTGCATCTTTTCTCAGAAAGGATATTATGACTTACAGTGATACTATGAGTTACAGTGACTTAATGCACCTCACATTAGAGCTTAGATCGGGCCCAAAGAATCAAGCCCGACCCGACCCGGGCCTGTGAGCATAAATCCCGAACCCACCTGAGCCTTTTTAACGGTTCTTTTTAACTGTGCATATGTCAACTGAAAGTATTTTATCTGCACTCTTCACTTTTAATGTCACTTTTAATGTAATTAGTCAATGATTATATTTGTTTTATTGATTGATTTTATCTGCTTTCTTGTAATTTTATGCAATTGTGAAGCACTTTGAATTGCCTTGTGTATGAATTGTGCTCTACAAATAAATTTGCCTTGCCTTGCCTTGAGCCCGAGCAATTTACTTGAATAGTATAATCCCGGTGACTTTTTTGAAGGTATGAGGCATGGCCAGACTAGAGGAAGTGTGCGAGAGGTGGGAGAGGTTACGCGCACGGTGCACGAGCACGGTGCACGATCACACAGCAGCTCCGCGCAAGGGCAGGCCCCAAGCCAGAGTGCTGTATCAGCCCACATTTATGTGAACTCATACCGCGGACTTGCCGGTGCGGCTCTGTCTCGTCAACTCTCCAGTCTGAAGATTTTCTTTGACTGTTTGCAGCTCCATTTCAGTAGTCTGAACGCATCCCAAGTCAAGGGTACAGTATATAAAGATGGGGGAGAATGATATAAGAAGGCGGGGCGAGGCGGGTTTACATGCCTCTAGATAGCACACAAGAGGCGACAATTAATTATTCTTATTTTAACAAGTATAACCACACATTTTTGTAACTAATAGACTAAGCATAGCCTATAGTATATTGCAATAGAAATTAAAAATAACAATAGAATGCAGAGATTACATTAACTGAAAATGATCTGTCAATTTTGAGTTCTGAGTGCTGTCCTTCAATTTGAAGGATTGAAAATCAAGCCATCATCATCTTTTGAGAGTTTAACACACATTTTAACGCAATGTACTTTCCAAATTCATGTTTCATGATTTTGCTACAAATTATATTTAGATTTGCATCCATTCATCCTGTTATCTCTGTGTTTTCTTACATACTGTAGCTACATAATAGGTATATAATGAGGGACTAACTAATGAAGGATAAAAATGACTCACAGCAGATTTTTTGCAAACCCTGTCTTTCAAAATGACTGAGAAAAATGATCCCTAGCGAAACCACTGCTGTAATGTGTCGCTTGGCAAAACATAAATTAACCATCATTAAGGGTGAGTTTCCTTTTTTTTTTTTTACACTGAAACTAAGAGGTTAAGAGCCAAAAATAGACTGGATATATGAAGTAAAAAGTACTGTATGATAAAAGTTACTCACATACATGTACTTGAGTAAATGTAAGTGAGTACTACCTGCCTCAGCTACTTTGAATACTATGGTTCACCGTAAAGTTCATCTTGCAACTGTCCAACTCTCATGATGATTTCGCTTCAAATGAGAAGAAATCTTGCTCAACTTCAGCGCAAATTTGATCAAAAAACGACTCAAACCATCAACATTCAGATTTCAGGTCATTTGTACTTGCAGACTTTACCTTTTTGCAGGTCATCGACTTATGAATTGTTTTCTTTTCCCCGATGAAGGATGAGTTCTCAATGCATTTTCAACAACAAGTTTTGTATCGGAAATCTCGCCGTAGATATACACTTTGTTATTAAGCAGCAAAACAGTGTAGGCTGAAAAGCACTAAACGTAATGAAATTGCTTATCTATCATGTGGAGCCATCTCGACAGCACACAATATGTTTGGCTCCGAACGTCGACAGTGAAAAATTACTGTCACACTCAATGAATTGCACCGACATATTTTCGCCTCTTGTTTCTCTTCATTCGCAGATGAGAGATTAGGGCCGACGCACTGGAGCTGAAAGGATCGGAAGTTGGAGAGAGAATGCTGCAAAAAAAAACTCAAATAAAAAGAGAGAAAAGGCAGTTTGTGGTTTGTGAGAGGGACCATAAACTCTTCACAACATGGAGGCAGCTGCAGATGTTTTAAAAGCAAAAGATGTGGCTCGTAAGTTGCATATTAACAATACTTTGATCAGTCAGAAGAAACTTTTCCTTGTTGTAAGTTGGTGGTTCAATTCCCCACTGTGTGCTGGGGACAGAGTTTAAATAGTTTGTGTGTTTAAATAGGGAGTATTCTGGTCTCTGTAGGTATTTGGTTTAATCTCAAACACATCTTGATCACTATCTCTGTTCATTAGACGAGCACACTCTCCCTCTCCCTTTTCAACTAAAGCTGCGTAGCTACTGTCATTAAAAAAGGAAAAGTCTCAGAGCGGTCTGCCGTGTGTGGGTGTTTTTGCCTGACAGTGCTCTGTGATGGAGGGATAAACTTTGCCTTTTCCGAAGTTAAGGAAAGCCTTTCTTGGCCACTTTGGAGGGTCCTTGGTTAAAAGGAGGAGCATTGTATAAGCCGTCGCCAGGTCGCTAAGAGTTATCACTGGGGAGGATTCAAAGATTACTGAAATATGCACAATTTGAAAATCGATGATGTGCAAAATAGCTACATTGTGCAATCAGGTCATTAGCATTCATGTCCATTTTACGTGCGCCCGCAGCCAATTTACCAGCTTGCTCTGTAGCGTCTGTTTTCAGAAATAGTGGCCGCAGCGCGACTAAACCAGCGACTTTGTGGTGATCGACACTTTAGCGTGTTTTGAGAACGAGAGCAGTGTTTTAGGAGTGAACATAGACTTTTCTTTTGCTAAACAAGTGTTTTAAAATATGTGCCATAACCTCAGTGTTTACCAGAGATGGGCACTTGAGACTCGGACTTGGACTCAAGTCGCACTTAAGTCCCTGTTTTTGAGACTCGAGACTTGACTTGGACTCGTGGCTTAGGGACTTGTGTTTTTTGCAAGTCCCGTGGGAGTCTGTGCGAGTCTCGATGGCGTACCTTGTTCTCGCTCTTTGTAACAAAATGTATTTTTGTGCAGAGTTTGTGGTGTTGGTTTTATGAGGCTCTGGGCACTTGTCTTCTAGAAGTATTCCAATTGTTGTCTATTTTAAAGTTGTACCGTAATTTTAATCAGTATGAAAAACACAGAAACCATATGACTTGGTCTTGACTTTGACTTTTTAAAATATAATACTATTATTACCTGTCTTTTGCAGACCTACTACTCTTCTTGATAGCACATTTTTTCTGACTTCTTCAGAGCTGTTGAATTTCTCCTTTGTAAGGTCAATAAAGAACTATCTTACCTTATCTTCAGCATTATTTAGACAGGGAGGTTTTGTTTACCTGCTTGACTAGTTTCGACTACTTCCTGTAGTCTTCATCAGAAGCGTCACGTGATGGTAAACAAAACCTCCCTGTCTTACCAAAAGAACGCTATTATCAGTTTAAACTAAGAAGACAGTATGAACGTTTTCAAATGTGCTAAATCACAAGTTGTTTTCCCTGTGAGCCGACAACACCGAAACTCAGGTAAACTCCGCCCCTTTCCCCTCCGGTGTGTCTCCATGGAGACGCTGTCAATCACAGATGGCAGCAGGTGAGGTTTGAGGATAAGGCAAAACGCTATTGAAAATTCCACATCTTTGAAGAGCAGATCAGGCAGATTTAAAAGAGAAAATACTATTAAAAGAAATGGATCTAATGTATCATGTCTAAATGTCTGGAATATATGTCTGATTCTTGTAAACTAAATGTGTAGGAGCTTTATCATTGTCATCATATTGGCCTGAAGTAAACAATGCTGTAGTAAAAGCTTGGATTCTGAGCCGTTTTACAACAAATTTCCTTAATTTGAAAAGTAATGTAAAGTAAGTTTGTAATAAAATCGATTAAAATCATAATCGTTCATGCCGAGTAAAACAAGCGACACATGATGATCATAAATTTACAAATGCAGGTGCTCTATGTTTGCAGAAACATTCCATGTAGGCCAATGTGTTCAGAGTCTTCATCAGGGCTGATCGAATCATGTTAAACATCTCTGTACTTTTCGTGAAAAGACGTTTGTATTGTAGTTCTAAGGTTCCATTTGCATTAAGAAAGTCCTTCTGCTCCCTTGATGTGAGTCCACTCTACAGAGGCTAATAGTGTTTTCTGTACACCTCTAGTCTATGTGTGTAACTACTCCTATTTTTTTGCTTCCTAAACTCAATCAACCCAGTTCAGTCAACAATATATAAATCTCTCCTACGATGGAACATTCCTGGACAACGGCTATACACAAACAAATCATGGACTTCTTCTTTCCTCACAAAGATTTCATTTGTAGTTTTCTTTTTAAGACCATGCCAAATAAATAAGATTAGTTTTTTTATATTTCTAGTTTGTGCCTGAAATCCTCAAAGTGCCTTATGCCGTGGGACGTTTGATGAGCGTAAAATCTTTGCTGTTTTAGTCCCACGGCAAAAAAGGCAACTAGATTTGATTAAGATGTGCCTTTTCTTTGACGTCAATTTGAGAAAGCGCAGTCTCAAAGTGGCCCTCGTGCGCCGCTGATTTGAAGTCTCTTAACTATGCACCAAACAGAAGAGAAATGCCTCCTCCATCACTTCAGATACGAAAAAAAAAAGAAAACTAAAGTTGGAAAGAGAAAGCTTTCATGTATTAATGTCAGTTTGTTCCCAGATGTACTTTTCATCTGCGGCAAAAACGAAGCATTAGCATTCGCATTACGGACGACTTCTGCATTCATTGTTTTGCTGTAAAAAATCAGAAGAAACTTGTTTATATACAGCAGAAAATTAGTATCTTTATTTACTTATTCCACCAAGAGGATTTTAATTTGTTTTGTAAATCTATCTCTTCTAGCTAAAATTCTTTGTACCTTGTTTTTTTTTAAGTGCAATTGTATTAATAGGAGTTGTGTTTTGGGCCATGTTGCTCTAATTTGGTAGCTTTCACCGAATGTTTAATTATTTCACTGAATCAACTTTCCATTTGAATGTATATGAGAAGTAAAGTTTGTTAATCCGCATTATGTAATAACGGTTCAAAATGCAAAAAAATGTTCCCTTCTTTGTGTAATAAATAAAGTCATTTGGTAACAACACACGATTAAGCAGTTAGTAAAGCATTGGTAAATACTTCATTCATCATTTTCCACATTTACTCACCATTGTTGCACCTAAACAGACAGTACCATAGCATTGTGCCCCATGTCAGTGTCTGGTTAAGGTCATGAAAAGGATTAGGGCGAGTGCCTTAATGCATCGAAACATGAACTGAGAACTGAGTTTACTCTTTTGAAATCATATTATTTTAAGTCATGTTATGTTACTGCGCATGGAATTATACGGCAGAATTGTACAGTCTGAAAGCGGGGGGTATGAAGGACCTGAAATGCGTCGCCATAGTACATAATATGTAATTATTATTGGTGTGAAGGCGGGTTAAAAACTACAGATCAGGCATAACCGGAGACATAGAGCCTGGGCAGCTGCAGTAGGCAGCGGCCGGTGGCACAGAGATGTTCACGGAGCATGGGCACATCAGGACTCACCTGGGCCTGAGCGAGGTCCACGTCCCTGAGAGGCCCAGGGATTAAACAAAACCCTCAATAGTAGCACAGTTTTCTCCGGTTCGGTTCAGGTTCGCCATTTTGTTTTCAACGGGTCCCACTTTGAGCAGAACCTACATCACTCTCCTCTTGCCAGGGGAAGAAAAGCACGTCCCGGTTCAGGTTTCGGTCGGGGCTACCAGCTCTGGTAGACTCTTCCAAGGAAGCTCACTTCCGAGGAAAGTTCTGTTCAGGCTGAGAGAGGCGTGCAGCTCCACTCCATGGTGGCACGGTAGCGCAGTGGTTAGCGCTTGTGCTTCACAGCTAGAAGGTCCCAGGTTCGATCCCAGGCCAGGGCGGGGCCTCTCTGTGTGGAGTTTGCGGGGCTGATCTTGCGGGCCGATCTAGGCGCAGGTGACAGGTTACAACTCACAAGCGCACTCTGCTGGCGCAGTGAGTGTGCTGGCCGTGGGCCGGCTTAAGCTGAGGTGTGCCACCATTGGTCAAAACCCATAGCCAATCAATGAGTATATAACAATGAGCCTATAGGCCTCAAATCCGAATGCCCCTGCCAAGCACAGTTCAACCATTATTTCAACAGAAACAATTTGTGTATGAATAATACAAATTTTAATAATAATAATAATTCTAGTTAAGTAATTGCAAATATTTGAGAATACAAAGCTGTAAAATAAAGTTTGTAGCCCTGTGTATAGGCCTATTTTTATTTTTACACTGTACAATAGTCACTCTTTAAAATGCACTTGAAATAATTGTTTTATATTATACATAGAGACATGTGGGAAATAGCCATAACTAAAGCACGTGGCGCCTGGGAGCCACCAACGCCCATGTAATGACCCGCAGTCTCCACACGGGGGCAGCAGATTCACACATACCATTCTCATCTTCACGCCTACTAAGGTTTAGTTCTACATTTACCAGGGCGCGGGGCAGTAACCGAAACTATATTAATTCTTGTGCAGGTCGTAAAAACAAAACAATAAAATAAAATAAGCCATGATCAGCCTGGAGTAGAACCCGGCCGGACCGACCACGTGAAAGAACAAATGCTAGGCGCTGTACCACATGTGTCCTTAGTATCACCTGAGCAATAGCCCTGTAACAATAGCCCTGTAACACCTCTGCACGTCATTGAAAGGCGAGTTAAATGGCGCAAATCTCATGAGGAAAAGGACAAAAGGAGAGGTTCTTAGAATCAATGTCTGTTTATTAATAATTTTGTTTTAGTGGCCTATTGTTGTTGTTATGTGTTATTAATTTTATTATTATTAATCCTGTGCTTATTCTTCGGGTTTATTCATATTAGCCTATCAATTCCTTGAACGAATATGGGCGGTGGGTCACGCCTCACTCTTCCTCATTCATCTGGAGCTCCGCCCCCTGTCAGACCGGCGCAGTCTTAGGCGCACCTGTCATGTGCGTTTACAACTTGTCACCTACATTTGACATCTACGCTGCGCTGCAAGATCAGGCCCTATATGTTTCTCCCCATGTCTGGATGGGTTTCCCCCATCGACCCAAAACATGCATGTTAGGTTAAATCCTCCAGCCAGGTGATTCTGACCATAAGCCTGGCTCATGACCTGGAGATGGGTCCCCGGGCGCCATAAACACGGCTGCCCACTCTTCCTGACGGATTGTCCTAGCGGCCTCGAAGGATGGGTCAAAAAGAAAATCGACAAATGTTGTACCTGATCAGTATTTGATAGGCATTGGATTCTCAAACCTGCCGTATCATTCTTATGGCTGAAAGTCCTTTCTTGTGGGTAAATTGTGGAGAGTTGTGTTGGACTCACCGGCTGCAGGTCGCTGACACTGACGGGCAGCTCCCTCAGAGTCAGCAGCAGATCCAGCTGAGAGCTCAGGAACGGGATATTACACATCTGCAGAGGCAAACAAGAGGCAGAGTCAGAGCTAATGCAAGAGGACGAGTGACTTCAAGAAGCTCCTCCTTCAACCAGAGTACTTACTATAGGAATTAATAATGATATTGAGGGTGCAATTTTTGTACAGAAGGAGGCCCTTGCGTTCATGTGACATCACAACATTCAAAAGAGCCTATAGTTTATAATTGAGGTGGAGGACAGCGGAAAATTCTGTGGTAACGATATGGACACTGTCAAAATGCAGATTTATAGTGTTGGTTTATTGCTAATCTCTCTGTAATTCCTGGGCCAATCCACTTGAAACACGAACTGTCACAAAGTTCAATGTCTTCTCTGTCAGCACGTATGCAGTAAGCTAAGGTCTCATTATTTTCACATAAAGGTGTCCAAAAGTGGAGACAATATTCAAAAACATGTGTGTGATGTTGGCTAGTACAAAGGACTTTCAGCCATAAGAATAATATGGCAAGTTTGTGAATCCTATCACTATAAAATAATGATCAAGTGAAACATTTGTCAATTTTCTTTTTGAAAGTTGTATTGGCATAACCTTCAACTGAAATAGAATTCTATAACATGACGCAGACTATTGTTAATTGGGTTTCATGGCACAATTCACAGCTTTCAAGGAGCAGTATTTACATTGTAACATAAACAACAATGACTATTCGCCTAGCTGTCAATCTATAAAACAATCTTCAAATCAGATGCACAGTGAACAAAGATCTTTTGTTGCAAATGTCAGCATTTTACAAGGATAGAACACATTCGCTTGCAATACAAGAAAAAAAAATAACATACCAAAAATTAATTTTAAGTAAAATTTTCTTCGGTGTTCTTGTGCAACATGAAGCATAAACTTGTAATAATGATAAATAATAAACTATGGGGAAAAAAGAAAAGATATAAAATTAAATGTCTCTACATCTCGTGTAGCTATGGTGAGGTATGGCATTGACACTCAATTGGTGCATTTACATGTATGTGGACCTCAGGAACTGGGGAAAACATTTTTTACAAGAACGCTTGCACAACTGGAGAACTTTGGTCAAAACAAGCTTCCCGTCTTCCGTATATGACGTGGAAATCAGCTGATTTGTTCATTTATAGTTAAATATGAGCTTTTGGGTTAGACGCTGCTACTTTCACAAGTTTGCTGTGTGCTGCCGTTGTCCTCCGAGTAATTATGTGACGGCAGAAGTCGATTCTGGGGAATTTTGAGTTATTCCCAGATTCTGAAAGTGTTGTCTTCAAGCTTTCCAATGATGTGTAACATATCTGATAATATTTGGAGAAGTTGTGGCCATTTGAAAGTAGGCACTTCACAAGAGGTAAATCTGAGAAAAGCCTGATCTCCGTCTGCTTGTTTAGACAATAGTTGGTGCTCATTTGCATCTCATTTCTCATTGGCTGAACAACTGCCAATCAAGTAGTTGGCGGTGACGTGGTGCGGTGACGTGGCACAGTGAGGTATGGTGTTGTTTCTAAAAAAAAAAAATGTTTTCTAAGCTCAAATGGCGGTGGAGAGGCTGGAGTATGGACATTTCTCTCATTCATGCGACTTGGCACCACTTTCATATGGACTACGTTTGTGAAAAAGCCGGTAAACATCGAAAGAGACTTTGAGTAGACGTTCACGGTGCAGGAGCTTTGCCTGGGCAAAGACTCGGGAGACTCCTGCAGCTCGCTAAAGAAACATCAGCTTGTGTCAACGACAGAAAGGGACATACTGTATTTGGGCTTCTAAAGAAGAATTCTTCAGATGTAGACAATGCAAAGTAAGCAATTTAAGCTTTTTACTAGGAGAATACTGTCACACGTGAATGTCCAGTATGGAAATGAACTGTGCCCACTCCGCCCACTGAATATGTGACCAGTCACCGGGAATAGTGACACAAGTCGGTTCTGGGGCATTTTGAGTTATTCACAGATTCTGAAAGTGTAGTCTCCAAGCTTTCCAAAGATGTGAATCACATGGAAATCTGAAAATATATGGAGGAGTTGTGGAAATTTTAAGGTAGGCCCTTTGGATAAGATAAGATAAGATAAGATAGTTTTTATTGATCTCACAATGGAGAAATTTACTTGTCACAACAGCTCTTAGGACAGTATCACACAGGGGGGTGCACAAAGTCAGGAAAAGTGTCATCAAAGAAGCAAAAACAACAGGTAATAGTAATAATAGTAACAATAAAACAAAATAGAATAAAGATAGTCTCTTAGCGTCTCTCTAAGAAGAGGTAAATCTGAGATATGCCTTCGCTTAGTTGGCTTGTTTGAGACATTCACATCTCATTTCCGTTGTCCATTTTGTCATTGGCTGAATCGACTGTAAATCAAGCAGTTGGCGGTGACTGAATTACGGACATTTCTCTCATTCATGATACTTGGCGCCACTTTCAGGTGGACGTTTGTAAAAAGGGGGATAAACATCGCAGGAGGAGACTCCATAAACATGGGCCAGGATTTGGCTTGGTCTTCGTGGGACCTGGATCATTCTTCCTGGGCATGATCGCGCGCAGAGCCTCAGGGATTACCCAGGGATTTTCATGTGGACAACGTTTGTGAAAAAGGAGCTAGAAACATAGACATGGGTCCGCGGGATTTGACACAGATCTTTCTTTGCGGGAGGGACCAATGAAGCTTTTTCCCTGGGAAGATTACGCAGAGACTGGGAGCGCCAGAAAGGCACGTATTTAGATTTCTAATGGTGCTTTCAGACCAAACGCGATGGAGCGAATAATTTACATGTTATCCCTATGTAAATGCGTGATGAGGCCGTGGCAGCGCGATGGATGAGCCCAGGGCGGCGCGATTTGAGTGATTTGAGCGGTTAGAGCTGGCGAATGGCGCGATAGACGCGTTTTATGTGCTTCAAGAGCGGCGCGGAAAAGTGACGCGGAAATTTCGCCTCCATGGCCCTGCTGCTGCTCGCCCAAGTTGAAAACTTTTGCGTGAAATCGCGGCGTGTTAACCAATCAAACGGAGTCTAGCTGTGACGTGAAGTGAGGAGATGGGACTGCCAGGTAAAAGTTGTTTCTGTATTTTAACTTTAATATGTACTAAAACTAGGGTAGATCCAGCTGATAGCATTTAGCGTTAGCTCATCACAAATGATGGGGAAAAGTGCCACAAAGCTATTTTTCAACGAGTCTCTTGTTATTTCATGGCCAATTCTCCCTATAAAGTGACCTTTTCAAATGGAAATAGTGTACTTAGCTATATTTTATTGAACATTGATTGATTTACTAACCGAAGACAGAAGGGCAGCCAGCGAGGGCGGAGGAAAGTAACGGGGGACAACAGCTCCTCAAACTGGGCCAGGAAACACAGAAATGCCGCTTGGAGCCGCTGTCATCCAGGTGCTGTGTCTCTGGAGGATTTGCTGAAACCAGAGACTGAGCCTCTGCTGCTGTAGTTCGGCTTTCCTCACTAAATAATGATCGCTGACTCGCTCAGTGTCCTCCATTTTGGCTCGACTGTCAACAGGAAACAGCAGCAGGACACACAGCTCCGCCTAGTGATGACGCGTAGAGGCGAAATATGGGCGGAATTTACTGGCGGCTGGGGCCATTTTTTTCAGGCGATGGAAGCGTGAAGTTTCAAATGACCAGGCGAATTTTGCCATGCATTTCGTGCGATTTGCCGCGCTCTATCTGAACGCACCATAAGGGAGAATTCTTTGGATGAAGACAACGCAAAGTAAGCAATTTAAGCTTTTTGTGGGAAAAAACTGTCGGAAATGATAGGAAGTAGACTGCGGTTCAGACCAGAATGGCCAGTATGGAAATTAACTATGCCGTATGCTCTGAATATCCAGAAAATCTACCCGATTTCAAACTGAAAATGTACGCTTTTAAAGATACCAATACTGTTATCTGAAAGACGGAAAGGCTTCTCCGTGATCTCAACTAACAGATTCTGCAAAAAAAAATGAAAATCACTCATTTTCAAACAAAGTCACTTTGCTGTTTTGCTCTGATGTTGTGCTGCGCGACACATTTGCAAGAGAAATGTCCGACATTAATGCTAGCAAAAAGAAAATTTACTGAATTTTGTAAAATAAACCATTCAAAGATTAGCTTTTGAGATGCTAACACCAAATGTAATAGTTATTAACTCTGTTAGACCCTAGTTAGGGATAAAAGACCGTTTATACCTAAATCCCCACTTTCCGACAGAAAACAACATGAACACAAACCAACTGGGAGCAATGGACTTCCATTTGGGGAAAACGAGTTCCCCAGTTCACATGAAGTTAGTGTACTCGAACAGCGTCTCCCCCATTCAAATGAATGGAGAAGCCTGTCCCTGTATATAAGTATAGCTAGGTAGGCAAGTCCGTTTTAAGACATTTAAAGTTCACATTGACAAAAATTAACATCTCCATTTTTTTGGGGACCTTTTCCACAACGATGATCATTTTTGCAAACTAAACTAAAATATGCTAAAATAACCTGGCAAACATCTTAATTTACATTGCTTTGTCGCTCCAAAAGATAACTGTCTCGGGTTGAAAAAAATTCCCTTTTGTTGAGAGGTTACAAGTATATTATTCTTAATTTGTTTTTAATGTTTTTTGTTAGTTTCTTGATATTGGAGATTGTAATTTGCATATCTTCCAAACAATTTCTGTATTATCTTGTAGGTGATATTTTGCCCACATCTACATGCATGACTAAAGCACAACAATTAGCAGAATGTGAGCCTGTTTAAAACTTGTAATTTACTTGGTTCCTTTGATTAAAAAGGGCTCATTCCTGCTCCTGTGCTGTCCTCTTGCCTCCTCCTCAGATTTCTGAACACATTTCTGAATTTCTAATGATGGCTTAGCAGATTGCGCTGACGCTATGCCAAGGTAACACTGTGCTAATTCAATTCCTCTCCAGCTAAAACGGTGTTACATCAGTCACCGGGTGTCGAGTAATCACATCCTCAGGTGTTCAGTGACTTTTCAGCACAAAACTAATGAGAAACCGGCAGGTTTTGACTAAAAGGATCTTTTGTTGTTTGTTTTGGTTTTAAAACAAGTTTACATATGTATGGACCCATTTCATGTGACGTATGCAGGTGTATGCGCGCGCATGGTGTAGGCAAAACAACTGCAACACTGCATTGTACTTGCATTGGATTGCGATTGACAGGCGTCTTTAAAGCAACATCGTGTTGAGTGTTCATTGCAAATAAGAGCAACGACCCAGGACTTAACTGGTTGCAGGTCTGCACGCTTTTCAGAAGATTAGACGAGACTTGCCAACTGGTCTGAAGTTGAATAAGGATACACGCATTTGTGGTGCTCAGTTTATATCTGGTAAGAGTGTTTTTTATTTAAAAAAGAAATGGAGTTTGACATGACATAAAGTATGTTTGTGAAGGTTCTCAGTCATACAGGAGTTGTCCATCGTAGGCAAAAATTCTTCAGTCTTCATCTGTACTCTGTAGTTGAAGTGTAGGACGTTTCGATCTTACTCCAAAGATCGTCATCAGCTGATGATGATCTTTGGAGTAAGATCGAAACTACAGAGTACAGATGAAGACTGAAGAATTTTTGCCTACGATGACATAAAGTAATTGGCAATAATCTTTTAGGTCTTATTCTAAACCACCCTGTACAGAGAGAGCTGCGTTCATAGTGCTTTGAGAAACAAAATCAGGCTTGAAAAGCACAATAATTATTACTAGAGGGCGATTAGGGGATATTCCCGTGAGCATTACATGCCAAAAACAAAATGCCTTAGCTGTTCGATTTATCTTACATGGGTCCTATATGACTCTGCCCCCTCCAAACTATATTATAGTTTATTATAGTTATATTATTATATTCTCTATGACATTTCGTTGCAGAGATATTTGCTGTAAAAAGATCTTTTTTTCAGGCTATTCAAAGGAAAACCGATTCAAAATGATTAATGGATTATTTAAAACCCAGCCCTACTCAAAATATGAATCCACTTTTGCTAGAATGAATGGTGATCTCCAATCCAGATCCCCTCTCTTCATTACATTACATTTAATTACTTAATTTATCATCATTCATTTCAAGTGAGTTGTTGTTGTGTGCAGATAAAAAAAAAAAAAACTACTTCAGCTCTTTATAACTTTTCGTTTGGTTGGAAATTTGGCACAATTTCAGCCTTAAAAGCAATTGTTTTAATGAGTCATGTGTCACAAACGCCACCTTCCTTGATGTAAACAATGTCAACATGAACCTGAATTGAACTCCTAAAGCTACAAACTGCTCAGTTATCCTTCATTCTTCACTTTTTTGCTGTCAGAAAGAGGCAATAGGGATTACTCCAACCACAGGGCACGCCGCACGATACATACACTATATTTTGAATGTAAAACCAACGCCTTTGGTGTGAACACCCCTTTACAGTTTTATCATACATGCTGATTTTGAAGAAATTGTAAAGCTTTCGGGATACTTTCTGAAGATTAAGTTCTAATACCAAGTGGTGCTCCATGTAAAAGCAGGAAGGACAGCAGCCATAGAAAAAGCCTTAATCAAATTACCAAACTAACATTTCCTGATGAATCATAAAAGCCATGTAAGGCCACCTTTTTATTCATTTAATAAATCTCCAAGGAGAAGAAAAGAAATCACAGAAAATTGAGGCGAAGGGCTTTCAGGGTGAACATGCACTCGTTTTACTGGAGGTTTTTGGTCATTTTGATTACAAGGACCACAATTAGCAAATCGCAATTATTTGGAATTATGATTTTTTTCTCAGAATAATGTATGAGAGCTAATTATCCGGTTTCCATGGAGACTTGTCATTAGACCTCGACAAATATGTTCTGACTTTAGTTTCCATTTCTACACATTAAGGCGAGACGCTGCAGGTAAATAGGGAAAAACATTATATTGAGTGATATCAATTTGAACCTTTTTCTGTATTTTACTGCATTAAATATGAGAAGAGATTGTTGTGGACTTTCGAAGGGCGCGGGTCCAGCATGCTCCTCTAACAATCAACGGTGCTGCAGTTGAGAGGGTGACCAGCACTAAGTTCCTGGGTGTGCACATCACAGAGAAGCTCTCCTGGACCATGCACACCACATCACTGGTCAAGAAAAGTAATCAGCGACTCTACTTTCTCCGCAAGTTGAGAAGAGCCAGAGTCCCAGCCTCTGTTATGTCCAACTTCTACAGAGGGACTATAGAGAGCATCCTGACCAGCTCCATCACTGTGTGGCACGGCGCCAGCGCTGCCTCCTGTCGAAGGAGCCTCCAGGGCGTTGTGAGAGCAGCAGAGAAGATCTGTGGAGCCCCTC
>OMNZ01010807.1:4507-15296 GCA_900303255.1 Lesueurigobius sanzi | reverse complement strand
TGCAAAGTTAACATCAAGCGATGTTCCCCCACAGACCAAACTAAAAAAGAGAATCCACCCAATCACTGTGCTGGATTACTGAATTAAAATGATGATAACGAGTTTAATACCTAATAAAACACAAACAGTTAAAAAATTAGCACAGGAAGAGCCAAAATGTTGTGTAACATTAGACACTGTTATTTTAGTTTAAAATGAGTTCTAACCTGTAGCAGGACGTCACTGTCAGTAAACCCAAAATCTTTGGCCCAACATACTAGCCCCAGGCACCTTCAAAATGAAGACTATACGTTTTCTGCTTTGATTGTGTAGTATTTAGGCAGTGTAAAAGTAAAAGAGTCTCACGTTACAACACATACTGTCTGTTAAATGAAGGCCTGCCAGTACAGTATGGTCCATTACCACAAACCCAAACCTGAAACTTGAAGTCATCATAAAAAAAAATTAAAAAAAACTTTTATCAGTTCTAAATGCACAAAAATACGCTATTAGAAAGACGACAGACCAACAATGGGAGAATTGTGTAGTAAATGAAAATCTGACCCATATATAACATGTACAACAGGCCAGGATCAATGAGAGTGAGTTTGTGAGTGCGAATGTGGGACAACGGATGGAAATTAGCCCAAGGCTACAATCCGGAGTGGCGTGTTCGCATGCATTCTTCATGTGCACGCACTGTCCCAACCAAATAAACCAAACAAACAAACATAGCACTCGCTCACGGACATCTTGGAAGTGTATGTGTAATCCTTTCAGCACATGCTATGTTTTTGTGTCTTTATACTTATTTATTATAGATATACAGTATGTGACTTGGTTGGTTAAGTCATATAGTAAGGTTGAAGGTTGTCCTGTTTACGTGCAAGGGCTACAATTAACAGTTCGTAAATTCTTTTCTAAATCCCGTTCCAAATGCATGGCAACAATTATTTGGTGTGAACGAGGTCCAATAAAATGTTGAAAACAACCATTTTTTCTAAACAGCAGACATAGTAGTCTTCATGTATGCATTTTCAGAATGTTGAACTGTTTTAGCTATTGTGTAAGTTCTATTATTATATTACATTGCACTAGATAATGAAGAACTCTCCTGTAAAAGAAGCGGAGAAAGCACTTTTGGATTTAATCACTGATGACTCCAAAACCATAGCAACAACTCTGAAAACACTCCTCCGTTGTGGTAAGAATCTTCAAGAATATTACAAAAACACCTTCACCATTGCAAGATTTCTCTGTAGCCTTTTGTATGTAAATGTAAACACGGGCTTGTTCAACTTTTATCTCAGAGAAGTGCTAATTTCAGCTTTGTAAAATACTTCAGTCTGTGGAAATCTATGCAGAGCTGTGTTGAACCATTTAAATTTTAAACTAGAATTATGTCATTTTAAAATTATTTTTTCTAAACTGTGATTTGCCATAATAATTTAATTTAAGAATACAATTCAGGTATAGTCTTTTTCACAAACTACATATCTAACGTGTGTGGACACATGCAGTTACAAATGGGGTCATTCATTAGTAATTGTATCATCATCATCGTTATAGAGTAAACAAACTCTTTTGTTCCTTCAGATACCGCATTTTGTGACTCGCTCCACAAATCTGAACACGGGGCAAGAACGTCAAATTACAAAGCTCCAGAGTCGCATGTTTGCCTTGGCGTCTCAACAGATGAAACTGCGGCAGAGAGATCTGCAGAGGCAGTCGGACATGTTGTATCTCCAGTCACTGATACTTTAATAAACGATGTAGATGAAGGAGGACAGGAGCAAGCTGTGGCTGCGTGCCACAGCATGTACAGAAGTAAAGGAACAGCCTGTGTTGGTGCACAAAAGACAGACTCCATGGCAATAGAAGAAAGTTGTCAGAAAAGCGGTGCACATGTGGTCAAAGTCCCCCCTCACTTCTGCTCCAAGCACCAGCGCTGGGTCAGGAACATACTGTGTGAATGTCCCGGAGAGTCACAAGAGGAGCAGTCGCCTCAGGACAGTGACATCTCCCCTCCGCTGTTCACCTCCACCTCCTCATCCTCAGACCTGACTCCCTCCAACCTCACACTCCCTCCTGAGCAACACCAATCACCACCTGCCTCTGCTCAGCTCCAGGGAGCTGAAGATCCAGAGTTTGTGGAGAAGCCAGTTTCTGAACCAGTGGAGTCGGGACCTCCATCACATCCAGCGCCAACCGCAGTTCTGACCTCTACTGTTAAAGTGGTAATTGTCCCATGCAAAGCAGCTACTACTGTCACTGTATGTCCTTCAAAAACTTCTGCCACATCAAGTGACCTGTCAAAGGGTAGCACACAGGATTCAACGGGTAGCACACAGGATTCAACAAGTTCCACTTTTAACATTACAGCTAAAAGTCCAATCCACCAAACTGCTACTCCTCCCACACCATTCATTTCAAAGCTCTCCAGGAGGTTCACACAGGGACAAAACTATTCCCAATCTCAAAAAACTGTCAAGAAGGAAGACAGACCCGAAAATGTGGAGTATTCTCGTTTTGAAACGATTGAAGCTGCTAGCCTTTCTACACTTGCTATCTCAGGGAGAGACATCTCAAGCAACGCATCTAGTCCTCCTGACCACATGGAAAGTTCCCCGGGCTGTAGCGCCTTCAAAAGTAGCCGCATGCAGCCCTGTGTGGTTCTGAAGCGAATGAGTACAGAGGAGTGCCTAAAGGCGACCAAAGGGAGATCACATCCCAGACAATGTGCTGATATGGACGGGCAGGTAGATCCTGAAGTCTCATTTGATGTGAACTTTCTGTACTCCAGCTGTTCTTCTTCTTCAGAGGAAGATTCAGATACAGAATACAGACCTCACATAAAAACACTCAGAAGGTGGTCTTTAGGTTATTGAAAGTGTTAACTATGTAATTATATCAATGAGGCATAACTTGTCAAACCGACATCCCACAACCTGAACCGCTTGTAACAGTTGAGCAGTTTGAGCGAATGTGCCTTGGATAATGATTGGAGGAAATAATATTTTATCCTTTAAAAATGATTGTATCTTGTATATTAAAGTATGTGTACTGATCCTGATAACTGGGTGCTGTGACCTGCTCTGTCCCTCACCTGGGACAACAACTCATCCCTCATAGATATCACTGTATTATTGTATGTTGTATCAGTTCTGCTTTTCTCAACATTCAAAGACACTTTACATGGCATTACTCTTTCACTCCAGACTCGGTGGTGGTAATCTACTATTGTAGCCACAGCTGCCCAGGGGTAGACTGACAGAAGCGAAGCTGCCAATTTGTGCCATCGGCCCTTCCGACCACCACCACACATTCACTCTCTCACTACATTGACACAGGCAAGGTGGGTGAAGTGTCTTGCCCAACGACACAACGGCAGTGTGCACATGCAGCAGCCGGGATTCGAACCCCGACCTCTCTTCAATTGTATCTTTGAAGATTTTTGCATAATGGCTTGTAAACTTTGTTTACTTCAGATCAGTTTCATTCAGTTCATATGTTTTTGTAACAGGTAACGTTCTGTAGATCAGTTGATTGACCACTGCAGACCAGGAGCCTCCAGAACAAGTGTGGGAGATGGTCATGAATTTATCATTTTAAAGTGACATTAGTATCACATTAAAGTGATAAGTCTAAATGTATTACAAATTTGATAGAATGTGTGTAATTGTCTGTACTTTTAAAATCTCTCTCTCCGCTTTTTGCAAACTTACAGAAATCCATCACAAATGCATTTCATCTGCATTGTGTTTTAATTCAATATTTGTAAAGAATACCTCTTGACGTTTTTGTGTATGTATAATGCAGTTGCAAATATTTTATTGTTGGCATTACTGATTCACATTATTATTATTAATTCACAGACCGTTCCATTAGTGGCCACTATGTACAAGTAACAACGGCCATTTTGACAGTGATGCCCAATAGCCCAATAACAAAAACATTGGAGCTCTTGATAAGTTTATTTGTAGAGCACAATTCATACACAAGATAGTTCAAAGTGATCACAGTTATACAAATACAAGAATAATACTTTGAGTGTCGTGTGCACAGCTAAAACAGCACAGTTTCAGTCTGGATTTAAACATTGTTGTTGAGGCCTGTCTCACATCTTCTGGCAGACTGTTCCAGATTTTTGCTGCATGAAAGTGAAATGCAGCCTCACCATGTTTAGTCCTGACTCTGGGAACCAGCAGGAGAACACTGCCTGAGGTCCGAGCTGGAGATGGTCCATACAGCACTAACATGTCAGAGATGCACTTTGGTGCTAGACCATGAAGAGACTGGGCTGTTTTAAAGTACAGGTGCTCGTCAAAAAATTCATGAAAAAGTTGATTTATTTTTTAAATTCCATTCAAAAAGTGAAACTTTCATAATGTATACATTCATTCCACACAGACTGATATATTTCAAGTGTTTATTGTTTTTAATTTGGATGTTTATAACTGAAAACTAATGAAAACCCCAAATCATTATCTCAGAAAATTTTAATATTGTGAAAAGGTTGAATATTGAAGACGCCTGGTGCCACACTCTGATCAGATAACTGACTCAAAACACCTCAAAGGCCTTTAAATGGTCTCTCAGTCTAGTTCTGTAGCTACACAATCATGGGGAAGACTGCTTTTTTTTTCATGATATTCAAATTTTTTGACGAGCACCTGAATTCTCTGCGCGACCTCTACAGTTTATAAAGGTCCTGCAAGTAGTGTCTCATAGTTTCAAGTGATTTGTGTGAATCTGCTGTACGTCTGGCTCCATGTACAGTATGTAATGTTTAGCATATTTATTGGGCATGTAGGCTTCACTACCCAAGTCCTACCTTCTCACCGTTTATACAGACTGGAGGGTATTGGAGTAGGAATTGCTCACTGATGATTATTCACTTGCCATATTTATTACCAACCTGTAAATTGCTGTGGTGCTATTAAAGAAAAAACATAAGATAAGATAGTTCTTTATTGATCTCACAATGGAGAAATGTACTTAGTTTTGACCTGTTAATGCCTTTTATACAAAATAAATGTCCTCCTTTCAAACATTTGTTACTGTGATCTCTTCCTTTGTTCCAAGCATTACAACACAGAGCTACGTGCGCTCTCTGCTGCAACATATGATGGTTCGAGGAAGCGCATGAACCTGGCCAGTGGGCAGACACACATCTAGCCCATGGACAGTCCACAGACATCCAGACATGGACAGGACCAGCCAATGAGCATTGCCAGACATCTATGCATCACATTAGCTCACGAATGCCAATCGGGGGTAGCCAATCACGCCTGAGGTCAGGAGGCCATTGTTTGCTTTGTGGTTTGTGGGAGTCAGAGTCCAGTCTCCTGTAAAGGTGGAGTGAGGACACTGCTGCCTCCGTACTTGTGAATAGGCCTTTCTATAATGATTGTGGTTCAGTCTAGAATGTAATCCAAAACAAAAAAGCAACACAAGAAATTCAAGGAAGATTTTAAGTAAAACAGGAGATACTCTACCGGTGAGAGATTATTGCTGAGCTAGGCGTGGGTCACAAAACTACTAAAATGTTTACTTAAAACATTTTAAATGTAACTTTTAACTGTACTGTATTTTTTACATTTTGCATTTTCTTCTTGTTCTGAACATGTTTCAATCAATTAACAATAATTTGGGTAAATATAGTATAATGAAGAAACTCGAGTCATTTTCTTTACCCAAGTTGAAATAAATTACACATGTTTCATGAAGCACAAATAGCTCTCTGCCATTTTTATTTCGAAAAAGTAGCTCACGGGGTAAAAATGGTTGTTGACCCCTGTTGTAGGCAATAAAAATCATGTTTGATATGTCAATGCAAAAAGGTTTGATCTTTTATATTACATAGAAAGACAGAAACACAATTATTATGTAATGTACTGTTTTAGTGGACTCTTGTTTGTTTGCATGCAACTGGCATCGTGACAGAGATTACCAAATAGGCCCAGTCATTGAGCAAGATGTTTGAATAACCATCTACTATCAAAAAATCAGCTTGGACTAAGATCGAAACGTCCTACACCTCAACTACAGAGATTTTTTTTTTTTTTTCACAGTTCCTGCCATTGGTCACAGTGGGGAGGCTTGGGGTACGGTAAATGGGTGATGCTGATGGGTAATAAAACAGCAGTTTTTTTTTGGGGGGGGGGGCTGGCAGTGTTATGTAACAGGTAGTTTTAGTAACATGTGTTTTTTCGGTTGTGGGTAGCCATAGAGCAGAGGAGCTGGAGCTATACTGATTGAAAACATATGGCGACCCATAATACTTCCTATGACAGCATTGTTATCAGTGCTGTTGTGACGTATATAGTTGGCATATTGATTTACCTGAGAGTAACCGGGCACAAGAAGTCACAACATGTTGACTTCATAGGTCCACATTCATGATAACAACATAGTGATGGTATGTTTGAATAAACCATGTACGTGGAAATGGTCACGTGGTAGAGGACGATGTTGAAATGTCTGAAAGAGGTTATACTGGACGCTTTTGTGGTGATTCCACTAGATCACATAATGTTCTGTCATACAGTATAAGTATATGAATGTGGCATTCAAGGGTAATAGGATCACTAATACAAATTATCTTGTGCCATTACTATAAGACTCCTTTAAAAAAAAAAAAAAAAGTAACAACAACAATAACCGTGTTAAGTCATATTTAAAATGCATTATTTTGCCATACAGTAAAGTAGTTATCATAAAACCTCACCCATTTTACCAATGATGTTCAAAGCTGCCATTGTGAACCAGTATCTTCTAAGCTCTGCATCAAAACACCATTTATAAACAACTTAAACTCGACCACACACATAGTGGTTAGTTTGTATATATGGGATACATGTCAGTGAACATGACACACTGTAAACATAGAACTGTAGCATGGACTAATTAATTAGTAATTCAGAGGGTTGTCACAATAGAATAAGGTTGTGTGAACAAGGCTTTTCAACCCATTTTGTCTCTCATCACGTCTTAAATTAAATCAATGAAATGGAGGCTATTGTGTTGAAATCAAAGTGGCCTATTTTATTTTATTTTTTTAAATAAACATATAATTATAAAACATATATGTCCAAAGGCATTGATGGCTGAGCCTCTTAAATTAGAATCTTCTTTTGCTCAGTGGACCATAGCTTGTTTGTAAAACAGTCCAACGTATTTCATGCGTTTGGAGACACACTAGTGTAAGATCTGAGTAGCCTATAGAGATACCGTGTTGTATTAAAGCCTATAGTCTCACACAAATATTCAACCGTTGTTGTGGTTCTTGCGCGTGCCTATACCCTTTTTGACGCACATTTATGCGCTGCCATGCGTCTTGAGTTTCTGTGGGCTCGCAGGTGATTGTTGTGGGCCCCAGCAGTGGGGGCCTGATTCGGGCCAAGTGCTGATGTAAGAGGGGTGTAGTGGCTCAACCCTCAACCTCCACCAATGGGACACTGATGCGGCTCTACACCCATCTGCGCTCACGCATAAAACCGGTGCGCATCATCTGCCAACATTTTTCTCACAACAAACTCACATCAGCCTGTTGGAAGTACCTTATACATCAGGTGAGACGCATGAAACTAACCATTTCATTATTTTCTATCTATTTAGCTAAATAATGACTGTCTAAATGGATATCCCATTTAACAAATCATTTTCTTTGGAGTGTAATGCCCAGTTGTTGCACGTTCAGCGCAAACAATTGTAAGAGCCTCTTTTGGTTTTTGGCATAATATCGGCTAATTCAAATGCAAATTATGTTTAGACTAATGGTTCAATCAAACCAGGGTTTATTGGGGTTATGCAGATGGCACTCAGCAACAGTTTATCAACAGAAGCCAGTGAGTGGCAGGCCTTGTGTTGTTGCCTATTTTATTTGCAATTCAGATTGGAGTGTTGAGAAACTTGTGTTTCCAATGAAAAGAAGGCATGAGCATATACCTGTGTACAGCCAAACTGCAAAGAACCTGCGGCCGATGTCAAATGCGGCAAATGACGCAAAGTTTCCATAGCGCATAGGTCTACACAAAATGTAACTCAAAGTTTACGGAATAAAACTGTATTAAAAGCAGGCCTAGTCCCATTGGCTGCATCAAAATGAAGGCAAATGGCAAATGATGCATCATAAACCATTAAAAATGACCCAAATGAATTTGGCGGTAAACTATTTCTCAGATGTTCATTTTCGGAAGTGTCTTTCATTTTTGTGTGTTTAAATTGCTAAAGAATGGAAACCAAGTCTTACGTGGTGAAGATGAATGGGAACGAGGTGCTGGCGAAGAACAGGGTGAACGGCAGCGCTCTGAAGGGAAAAGCAGTGAGCAGGATCGGTGTGCACCATGTGCAGGTCAACGGCACACTGTATCCCGCCAAAACCAAGAGCCGCAGACAGCGCTGGGAGGTCAAGCCCTCGGATATGGCCCAGAACACCCTGAACCCCATCAGGGCCATTGTGGACGGCATGAAGCTTACCCCCAACCCAGATAAACCCATGATCGCCCTCTCCATTGGTAAGAAAGAGCGACCATCAGTGTATGTGGCCAATCTGAGGTCCATCAGAACCAGGGCCATAGCCTTCAGTCTTTGTCAGAGTTTACTTTGAAAGAAAGAAAATAACTCTGCGACAAATGCATTATTTATGAATCTTTGGACATTATAATTTGATGAATTTAATGTTTTAATCTTTTGAAATTCTAACCTCTCAAAACCCCACCAGAATGTTCACAAATTGACACCTCAATATAATAAAACTATTTTGAACAAACTATAAGGAAGCAGAAGATGAATCTAAATAATCTAGATTTCATGAATAAACACTTTTTTTTTTTAGCTCTATACCAAACGTGCCTCGGATATTTTCTTTGTATATAATCTACATTTCTCTTCCATTTTGAAAAGATATTTAAAAGTGTCCCATGTGTCTATGCAGTACAGCGAAGTACATGAGAACATAAGTACATAAGTACATACAATAAACCATTGTTTATTAGTCAAGAATTACAATGGATGAATTGACTTTGTTGACATTATTGGAATCCAATTATAACTTTTAAATTCTGTTTGTGTCTCAGGAGATCCTACAGTATTTGGAAACCTGCCGACTGATGAGGCCGTGCTGCAGGCCATGAAGGACGCCATTGACTCTCAGAAATTCAATGGCTACGCTCCATCAGTCGGTGAGCCACAGATCACTAATGACATACACATACAGTACATGTCCAGTGTTGGGTCTAAAGTTGTGATAACTCCGTAGGTTATCTGCAAAGTCGACAGGCAGTGGCCAACTTCTACAGTTGTCCTGAGGCACCCGTGGGCTCACAGGTCAGCACTTAACATTTCACACCCCACAAAAGACACACAGTACCCACTATCTGGCCTAATGTGAAATGTATTTTCTTTCCAACCACTGGAAACAAATGAAGAGTTCGTTTGCAAAAGCAGATATCTCCGTTTTGAATTTTTTGCTAAGTTGTTTTAAATTTGTAATACCGTACTCTACAGGTAGCACCAGTAAAGTTAAAGGTGAATTAATTTGATCAATAACAAGTGACTTCATATTTCTGATGCACTAAAATAGATCTGTTCATTAAAATCTCATCTACAAAAAGAGAAAACTACAAGTATATGTTGATTTTTGTCAATGGCACTTATCTGTTTTTGCAAATAAACTCTTCAAATGTACTTTTTACCTTTTCATTCAGCCCACCTCCCAGAACAGTGTATAGTGACTAGTTTAGCACACTCTACTCTCTTCTGTCATATGCATCCTGGTGTTCATGGTCAAAGCCAAACTCTGCTGTCCTATTGCAGGATGTGATCCTGACCAGCGGCTGCAGTCAGGCCATTGACCTGGCCATCAGTGTACTTTGTAACCCTGGGGACAACATCCTGGTGCCCTGCCCCGGCTTCTCGCTCTACAAGACTCTGGCAGTTTCAATGGGCATCCAGGTCAAACTCTACAACCTTCTGGTGCGTCTCAGGGCAGCACAGTAACAGAATCATTTATGTAATCACTCATTGTTAAACTCAGTGTATTATTTTAGCCAGAGAAGTCTTGGGAGGTCGACCTGCAACATTTAGAGAGCCTGATTGATGAGAGGACCTCCTGTATCATTGTTACCAACCCTTCAAATCCCTGCGGCTCTGTCTTCACTAAAGAGCACCTCCAGAAGATCCTTAAAGGTTTGCAACAATTCAAACAAACTTCAAAACACGTTTAATGTCATTACAATTACACAGGACCTGTTATATTTTACTTGTATACTCTTGATTTCAGTGGCCTCCAGACACTGTGTTCCCATCCTGGCAGATGAGATCTACAGTGATATGGTGAGTACTCGTTTGGTGAAAAGAGGTCAAGAAGACCTTGTTCTATTTGCTCTGTGTGGAGCGCACACATTCACACCAACATGACCCCACAGCAGGCAGTTGGGGCATGGGTCATCACCAGCCAGGACTTGATCATGTATATCTTGGTCAAACTGAGGGGAAATATGTCATCTGTATTTAAATGGTAACATGTATATAGTGGTTTATTTATTTATTTATTTTTTACCTCTTTGATCTCAATGTACTTTATACAGGGTTTCCGCAGGGCATTAAAAGTCATTAAATGAATTGTGTAAAATGTCATTAAAAAGCATCAGCTGGAGACAGGAAGTGAGCAAGAGAAATAAGATTAACCTAAAACTAGTGATTATAAGTGTAAAACTACAACTAAATAATGTGGTCCTGTTGTGGCTTAAGGAGCAAGAACAAGAGGAATGATATTTGAGACGATAAAATAAGATTTTATCTGATA
>OMNZ01010806.1:0-12749 GCA_900303255.1 Lesueurigobius sanzi | reverse complement strand
ATAATTGGCTTTGAATTATGAACGTGATGTGCAACTTTGTCGCCCCCTAGTGTGCAATCTGTAGATTTCTTCAAACTCCTCGCGTGCGTGTTTGTGAAGAAAAAAAAAACTGTGAGAAAGAGTACTTTGACATTCCATTGGAGCAGAGTCAGTGACGTAAGCAAAACCTTTGTCTATCATTGGGGAAATTAATGCAAAGTATTTTTAATATTGATGTGTAATTTGTATTTGTCATCAGCCTGCCCAGGGACTACAGGTGGAAATTAGCACTCGTGCTACAACCTGGTACAATGCATCTCTCCTTTCTGAGGTTAATGTTTATTGTGCACTGTCCCTGTTCAAATAAATAAATAAATAAAATAAAAAAATTTGCAGTACGGTTAGGGTCAATTGAGGCGGAGAATTTAAATCCACATGCTTTGTCATCGTTCAAACTCAAATTGGAGCTGCAGCAATTGATGAATTTCCCATGTGGATCAATAAAGTATTTCTATTCTATTCTAAGAGGGAGCAACACGGATGTTTTTTTAGCACTAAATTAAGATTTCTACTAATATGCACTGCCATGTCAAAATAGTGACAAGGACCTGTAGCCAACTCTATGAGACACCAACTTTAACCGATTCTCAGCTGTAAAATGTGAGGAAAAGCGTATTTTACACTGAGAAAGACGAAATTCAACCAGATTTAGGATTAAATATTCTTTAATACCTGTGCTGTTGAGTAGGACATGCTATTATGGTCCTTGGTAACTATTAAGTCTATTCATTAAGTAAGACTAACTTGCCAAGTAAAAAAATGTCTATAGAAATAGATTCTTCTTTTTCCAAGTAAAATTAAATACATTTCCGAATATTTACGTGAAAAAGATATTTCCTCTTATTTTATGTTGAATAAAATGTTTCTTTTTAAAATTCTAAATGCAAAAACACTTATTCCTTTGACAGATGTATTTATTTACCTGCTAAAATCAAGGTCAAATGATCTTCTTTCAAGAACATTGAACTTATATTTAGATTAGTTTTTGCACTGTAGATTCTCCTTACAATTTCAGCACCATCTCGAGGGCCAAGAAAGTTACAAAAACTACTAGGACCAAATGAAATTGCTTCCGTTTAATCAGACCTTATCTATCCATCAGTGCTGCTAAATTGTACTTTCATGCAATGATCTTGTCCCATTCCTTTACTGTTCCACTGTATGGGGCCATGAAAAGCCTAAGCTCCCTCCACAAACAGGCTTTGAAAGTGATGGATAAAAAGCCTATGAGATGGCACTTTTTTGCAGCATTTTAGAAAAACATAATTTCTTAAGTTTCGAAAGTTTTATCAAGTTCTCGTTTTTAAAATTGAATTTTAAATGTGCAAATAATCTTGTCCCAAATGTAGTTAGTGTCATGATTCAAAAACTCCCTCCCTCTGGTGTCACCACTCGAGGAGCTGCAAACGGTGACTGCAGGACAGTCAGATGCAGGACAGCTTTAGGACAGAGTGCTTTCAGTGTAAAAGGCCCACTCATTTTTGTTTTATGTTAGGGACCAGGTCTGCAAATTGGCGCAAACAAACAGGTTTTTTGACAATAAATGGCTTCAACCACTAACCACTAACCATGAGAGAAATACAGGTTTTTGTGTTATCCTCCATATTCTATAAAATGCATAAGTTTCCATCCCCTGACATTCTGCCAGCGGATAGAAACCTTTGGCCACAACTGTAAGTACATTTTACAGTGATGATTAATTATTAGTATTTTATCCATTACTCACAAACACCCCTGATTTTCTTTGACTAAACCAGGACGAAAACTAGACCGAGAATAAACCAGGACTGAGCCGAGAAGGCAGCAGTAACAGAACACTCTTGTGATTCTTTCTCACCGAGGACTTTCTGAAAAACCAAACCTAAATTGCTTCATTTTCAAAGCCATTAGTTTCTCGATCAGAACACACGCAGAGCAATTTCACAAAAACGAAAAACAATGAATGGAAATACAGTACACTTGATTAGAGGCAAAATGAACCAATGGCACCAAGAAACACAACAAAATCACAAAATCAAGAAGAAATGATGCAAAACCAAGGCAACAGAAATATCTCCAATGGCATCAGCATATAATATTATGTTTTATCATTTTTGTTATGTTATTGGCATCTATTTTCCAATTGTGCTCCTTCTAAGGCCCAGAGTAGCCAGGATAAGTGCAACTTTTCACCAAACTGTATAGAAAAAAGGCCATAGAAGTCTCGCTGTGCTGTGAAATATCTGTGCTTTTACAGAAAAACAAAGGCAAACCTATTGTTCGATGTATTCTTCAAGGCAACACAATCAAACAAACTCAAAACAGTGTTAATTCTTTGACCACATTTCGATTTGGGAGAAGTTTACGTCTGTGTGAAACGACTAAACCATGTTCTAAACCAGGACCAGGACTGTGAGTTAGTTCGATGATTGTTTTGTGCTTGTGGCGGAGCGTCCTGAAGGTTTGGGAACACAGCAGCAGCAGCTCATTTTCAGTGGTACTTCCTCGTCCATGAGGGATTTCTTTTTTTACAAATAAAGCTAACAAAAACATGTGAGTAGGGCTGCACGATGAGGAATCCAATTCAAAAGACAATATTGTTAGCACAAAACCAGCAAAGGCAATGTCCGTATTACAAGAATCAAATTGGTTTTCATGACAGTTTCATATAGGTTTACTGTTCCCCCTTATTGAGACCTGGAATTCATTTATCTTAAGCAATAATAGCATTTGTAGCCTTTTTAAGTCTACTTTGAATTGGAATTCAGTGGAGGCTTCATATGGTATGAATCAATCATTATTGTGGCTTATAAACCTGCTTTTGGCCACCTCCGCCCTCATGTGTCACATTTTATCATTAAATTAACCTATTCTGGAAGGTGGGGTTATTAGTAGAGCGATTAGAGAGAACTGTTTTGTACCGAGTTAATAACTGATTGGTCCATGTTATATTAATATAGAGAACTTCCAACATGAAATAATCTTATGTTTATCAGTTATTCTGTACCAGTATTTCTCAAACTAAAATACAAACACAGACTTTTAACATTGGACAATATTATTTCCCTACTTTAGGTGTGACTGGCGCTTCTGTCCAAGTTGTGATTGGTTGTGCTATTACAGGGTTTATACAGGACGCCATTTAATGCCCAAATATTACATTTTTAATGCCATAAATCCGTGCCTATTCAATATTAATTTCCATATTCAATACGCTACTGTGAGACCCGTGAGCAGCTCATCCAGATTGTGCTTTTTTTTGCTCCACTTTAGTCCTTGTCTTTCTGTCTTTTTGTCTCTTGTCTGGATTTTTTACATAGTTTCTGAGCTGCTCTAAATGGATTGCTCCGAGTGGGATAAATAAAGTTAACTGAATCTGAACTTCTCAACAGAAATAGTGCATCATTTCTGCCAAAACAACCCTAATTTTTGCAATTTTGACACACTTCTGCAGTAAAAGTAGTTCAACAATGTCATTATTTTCCAAGAACTTTTGATTTAAGCCAGTTTGAATTCTATTTAATGCTTTTAAGGCCTTATTATTGACACAATTCACAACGATCAAAAGTACTATTACACATTCCAAGTCTACCTCAATGACTAAATTCTACAGGTTCAGGGCTTTGACATACATCATGTCCATATTCACTTGGATTAAGTTGGTGAAAGTATCGGTTCAGTATGGGATATTTGGAATCGAATTGTAAAAACTAAAGACAACCCACTGTCACTAAAGAAACACAGATTCCAGATGTAGAAGAAAAACCTAAAACCTGGGAGACTGAAGCAAAAAGACTTCTCCAGGGCTGTTGTTGACGAGAGAGCAATGCTGCAAAAGACTTTTGTATATGTCTCCTTTAAATTGGCAGAAAGATTTAAAATGATATAAAATTCTGCCAAATCGATATGTTATATTGTTATTGTTGTTTGAATTTTCATTTCCAATAGCGTGCAGCCCCAGGCGTCGAGACTAGTGGCACTTCCAACAAAGGCATGAATCGCGAGGTAAACGTAGACATACAGGCCCAAACAGACTGCTCTGTCCAGTCAAAATCCATCAAATCCTTTAAACTATCTCTCTATTCGCAGCAATCACAAAAAGACACACACTGTTTCAACACGCAGTCAGAAAAACAAATCACAATGTCCTTTTCTCTGTTTTTTTTTTTCTTCACCATTTGTCCAATAGAAAACGCTGCATTTCCAGATTTTGGATTTCTGTACAGGCGGATAACGTTTTGGCTTCGCGCTTTCGTCTGAATCGTTCCCCGCTCTGAACTCCGGTGCGTAGTCTGGCCGTGTTTCTTGGCATTTGGAACTTTTACACAGAAAAAGGAGCAGAAACAGTGGTCCAAAGGTAGTTTTCGTTAGGAAAGAGATCCGAGAGGAGAGAAACGAAGAAGATGGAGGTGCTACTTCAGAGGCTGGCTGTGACCGGTCGCTCAGGCTGTGTCCACACCGGTGCTTTGAGGTGAACGCTGATGCGCAGTTGGCTCGTTGGGCGATGTGGCTATGCTCGTTCCGCTAACCTGGACTTGCTTGGGCCAGTACTTCCTGTCCGTATTCATTTCCATCAAGATTATCTTAGGATTGTGTTCCTTCTATGATGCAAGAAAACCCAGGAAATACAGACTGAAACTCTTCAACAGTAGAAGAAACAACTAGGCCTGTTTTTGACGAGTGGACAGTTGACCTTTGGCCGAACCCCGCCCCAAAACGCTCATTGCCCAATCAAACATCTTAGCAATCGTTACTATCAGACAAACTTTAGGCGAAAGAACGGATCAAGTCGTGTTTTTTCTCTTTTCTCTAAGCCAAATCTCATCTGGAGTGGTGCAGCTTATTAGCATCGGCATCTTCCCCACGGCCAGAGGCACCCGCTGCCCGCTCATTTCAAGTTAAATATCGACATAGTACATACATTAGTTGCACATGGGTGTAGGGCAGACCTGAGTGATCATAGCTCGTAAGAATGAGGACGTCATTTTCAGATTTTAGACGTAGAGTTAAGAGGAGTACGACCAGCGGGTGCACTCTGCTCCTGTGGCTTTAGCTAGCTAGTTTAATGGCAACATTTTAACAATATAAAACTAACACAAGAGCCGTGCAAGTCCATGATCATAGTCCATAAGGCTGAGCTGGTGATGGCGTTAAGACGGAGCTTTAGCCTCGATAGTTGTCGTGATCTCTAACGGTGCTATCATTGTTTGACGGAGCTAGCAACACGAACTAAGGGGGCGGGGCTTGGCGAAAGGTCAATTGTTAAAAAGTAGATTGTGCATGATATGGGTCTGCTTCCAAACGCATTGAGCATTAGGCGCATGTTTGACTACTCCGCTTTTTACGACAGTTTAGTTGCTCTTGTGGCAAAGAAACAAACCAGTATGTTCCGCTGTGTGGCTTTTATAAAATCACAAAGACCGAAGTGTAGAGGGGTGTGCAAAAATGCGTCTAATGCCTCCAGGATGTTCATTTTCATAGCTGGTGTTTGGTGCCGTTTCAGATGTAAAATCAGTTTTGATTGGAAAGCGTGAATCCCAAATCTAATTATGTACTCTGGTCTTTTCCCTAAATCGTTCTGCTCTAGTCCTGCCCATATTGTGTGCTCTAAAAGAAAGTGTGCTTCTGTTTTTTGTGTCTAATCCATGAGACTCAAGTGTGGACACAGCCTGATTCTCGACCAAATTGAAGAAAACCAAAGGGAAATGGGAAGTTCATTCGAGGGAGGGATGATTATCTTGTGTCAATAAAGATTCTCGTTCATCCACTTCAGCAGAAAAACAAAACATTAATCCGTCCACGAGGAGTTTCCCTGATGAGAACGAAAGTATGTTCCAAAAGTCGTCACAAAAACAAGTGCTAGATTTCAGAGGGTCAGTTGTTCGCTGTGAAAATACACCGACATGAGCGAACGCTGTGGATTTACCAGCTTTACTTTGAGTAGAACTGACCAGATCATATTTATTTCTGTGTTGTCTGGGTAGGTTTGCTCTATGTGCTTTCGGTTTCCTTCATCAACCCAAATGATTCTTCAGTCTTCATCTGTATTCTGTTGTTGAAGTGTTTTGTTTGGCCTGAGCAGACTTGAACGCCCATGGGTCTTATGAAGAACAAGTAGGAGAAGTTTACCTGTAGGTTCCACCTCTCTTTGTTCTAAAGGTTGGAGAAAAACCTGGTTTCAGCCGAAGAATGTTGTTACAGACAGGAGCTAAATTAAAGCGAAGGCCCCCATTTTAGCTTAGGGATGTTCATTGTGTCTACTGATTAAACAAGTCTTGTGAGTTTCTTCTATTCAGACACTAGGATTAGAAATGTTGTTGTTTACCTTGACATGTTTGAGCTGCTAACTGCGAGCCTCATCAGAAGTATGGACTTATCAACGATACTTCTGATGAGGCTCGTAAAGAAACAACATTGCTAATCCTTCCGAAAGAAAGACCAAAGGCCCTCATATCTATTCATAGAAAGTTTTTCTTTTTCTTTTTAGAAAAACAGCTTCTTTCACTTTACGCTCAAGCCATTTATTTTCTTTAGCTGAAATCTTAACCTCACAGTCCTCAAACGAGTGATTGGTGGCTTTGAGGTGGAGATGCAGCCGACTGAGGGCCACTAGAGCTTTATCTGTGATGTTGATGTAGCCTTCTATGAACTTACAGGTAAACTCCTCATACTGGTTCTTCATAAGACCCACGGGCGTTCAAGTTTGCTGAGTGCTGACGAAGCTCTTTGGATGAAGAGCGAAACATCCTACACTTCAACTACAGAGTACAGATGAAGATCTTTGCCCATGATGGACCTGAAAAGACTTAGTAACTGAATATTGTAAATCATGAATCCTGATCTGCGTCGCTCATGTCGGTGATGGTAGTTATTGCAGGTGTGGTGACTATAGCGTGGTCTCGTACTCCAGACGCTCCTGCACCAGGTGTGGTGACTATAGCGTGGTCTCGTACTCCAGACGCTCCTGCACCAGGTGTGGTGACTATAGCGTGGTCTCGTACTCCAGACGCTCCTGCACCAGGTGTGGTGACTATAGCGTGGTCTCGTACTCCAGCCGCTCCTGCACCAGCGCGTCGTCCTTGTATTGCAGCCGCGGCGGCGTCAGCGAACAGTCCACCGCTAAAATGGCCTTCCGAATGCTGCGGTCCAGCACGTGCCGCTCCCACGCCGGGTACCTGTTCCGGCACAGGTCGATCTTTATCACCGTTTCCTCGAGTCGAGGCGGGCGCGAGGACGGCGTGGAGGGCACCGTGGGTCGCACCTGGAACACCGGCGCGCACCCGTCCCTCTCCGAGAGCTTCTCCCGCTCCAGCGTGGACGAGGCGCCGCGGTTGGAGCGCAGCGAGTTGGTGTTGGTGGTGGCGCCCTCCGATGGCAGCGTGGCGAACTGCGCGGTGGGGTCCAGGTCAAGTCCCTGTCCGCTGGGGGAGCGGCTGAAGCGCGGGCCGTTGGGGTGGAAGAAGGCGTAGTACATGAGCATGAAGACGATGCCGGTGAGGAAGGAGCTGAAGATGACGCAGAGGGCGGGGACAGCGAAGGAGTCGGTGGCGATGGGCACACGGTACAGATACCACAGAGTACTGAGCACCGTGTTCTCCACCAGGATCACCAGGTAATAGATGAACAGACGGCACCTGAGGGAGAAGGACACACAGAAAACGTCAGACATGTCGTCCTGAAGAGAGTCTGGGAGAGTCTGTAGTGGATCTACAGTGAAAATCAATCATCCTGGGTTTGAGTTTGTAGGATCTCTCTGTGTCCCAATATCATCCAGCTGCAACCAAAAAGAGGTGTTCCAGCTCATACGTGAGAGCGCCCCATCACACCATAACACCCCCAAACATCTGGTCTTCAAAAACATTTTAAAATAAGAGTTGGAACTTACATATTGAAAAAACGATTCCTCTAATAAACGTGACTTTTGTTGAATCTATAGGTTATGGAGTCTATGGAGTTAACCTTTTAGATGATAAATGCAACAATAAAATAATTAGATAACACAGAATTGTAAAATAATTTAGCCTAAATACATAACTTACTGGAATTCATATTCCTCTCACATCAACTGGAATAAAACCTGGAACCTGCCTTTTAAATATTGCATAAATAATAAAACAAGAGAAATACATTTTATAGAATAGAATAGAATAATCTTTATTGTCATTGCAACAAGTACAATGGAAATTTTGTTTAAAATACTACATAAATATTATCCAGCACAAATCAATCTCCAAATTTACCCACGTCAACCCCAGTTGCAGTTTTTGCCAAGCAGCCACTGAAAATATCCACCTCCTCTTAAGTGCACTTAAGCAGTGGAAAAGACATCTTAACAACGTGCTTTCTGATTGGTTGGTGAAAAATCACAGGAACTCCCACTGGGTGTTCTGGTAATCCACCAGGAACGCCTCTGCTGCAGCTCCACCCTTCTCTCTGTGGGCTACAGTTTCCCCTATCAAGCTAAACCACTAAGCAATCTGATAGTGCTCCTGTTTTAAGAGAGCTGCACTGGCTGCCTCTCTGTGCTCCAAATGATACCAAAAGTCTGATGCTGGTCCATAAAGCACCTACTGTATCTCAGATCTGCTTGTGCTCCTATTAGGAGCCTCAGGTCATCAGACCTCAGTTGTAACACTGGAGAGATTGAAGGTTGGAGAAGCAACTCTGGCCTCTTTAGAAGAGGATCAGATCAGATTCACCTTATTCAGGAAGTTGTGATGGGCGCCGCCATCTAATGTACGTCTTACATTAGAGTGGATTTCTAAAGGAATTTCTTTCAAATATATTTCAATAATTTTACTACAGAAGAGACTCAAAGTAAAGTGTTTTAGTGCTATCAATCGAGTAGAGGCACTATACCTGATTTTAGGAATGGAATTTGCTTTGTCCTCTTTTAGTTGATTGTAAACTCAGACATTTGTGGAAATAATACTGTAGATCTAAAATATAAAGCATTTTAGTCCATTTCATGAGTCTGTGGGATACTTTTCTTGCATTTCTGGGACTATGATCCTAAAAAGTGACCCTGCCATTTGTGAAATGTGCTTATAAACTCATCTCTGTGAAGAATTGGGATTTAAAAAATGTGTTAGAAAAGGTTAGGATTGTGTTTGGACCACAACTATCAATTTAATTTACTTACTCCCTCAGGTATAGTGCCTTTAATTATTTTAATCTGATTAATCACACTTCTGAAATTAGATTAATCATGGTTAATCACAGTTCATTGTATTGTTATTATTGATTCATTATTTACATTTCCCTGGCATAAAACCATAGACTTTATAATATTGATGGAGAGCTAGTTGGTTAGGTCTAGTTGAATCTCGCTAACATACAGGGATTGTTCCTGAAGCTGAAGTGCCCACTGACTTACATGTTCATTGGTTAGGGAAGTTGGGGGCGGGGCTTGTTGAGTGGGGGCTAATGCCCTCTCACAACTGGCCCATTCTACCCCCTGTTTTTAATGCACTACACTATATAGGGCTGACATACCTAATAATGATAAAATAAATAACTAAACATTGATGTAGAAATGGTCATGACAACAGGATCATATTTATTGCCTTAGAAGATGAATATTTATGGTAATAAGTGTCAATTATAAATGAGAGAAATGTAAGTTCTGATGTGAATGGACTGATGTGATGTAAATATGTGACACCGTAGAAGAAACCAAAGAAAGAAATTGTAAGAATTTAACTGTAAAAAGGGGGTAGGAAACATAAGTTTTTACTTCCACCTACTCCTTTTCGAATTATTTTCTTTTCTTTTTTCCTTTTATTAGACTGTATAACTGTACTGATAATTCGAAATAAAGACTACTACTACTACTACTACTACATGTAAACTTTTTGGCCCCTCTTTAACTCATTGGAAATAGTGTTGTTAATATGACTGTCGTGTGCTTATCTTACCACGCCCTACACCAGGGGTCCCAAAGTGGGGCCCGTGGGCCAAATTCGGCCCTTCAAGGAGGTTGATTCGGCCCTCAAGATGGTGCTTAGATTTGTGAGGAGTTTTCATTTTTGATTAATTTGTGACTCAATAGACTATAGACAATAGCAGTGTTCATTTCATCAACTAAAATGTTTAGGCATCATTTTAGTCAAAGTCATATTTTACTAAAATTATACTAAAACTAAATGAAAGTTAGTTCATGAGACTAAAACTATGACTAAAATGTCCAGATATTTTCGTGGACTAAATAAAAATGAAAAGAAAGGACTAAATTGATCCAAACTTCAGTGACTTCAGTTTGAAAGAGCCTCACTTAAATTCAACAGCTCTGTGTTTTTGATCAGAATATTATTAAATGTGTTTGAAAACAATAATACAAATGTAATCCATTTCAAATTTAGTTTAGACTAAATTTATGTGGAATTTTTGTGACTAAAATTAGACTAAAACTAACAAGTTTTTTTCGACTAAATCTTGACTAAAATTAAGTTCTATTTTCGTCAAAAGACTAAAACTAAATTAAAATTTGCTGCCAAAATGAACACTGGTCAATAGGACCTAAGAACACCAAAACAGCATGCCCTACTCAAAAGCACAGCAACTAAACAAGTTTATCCCACGATTTTACCCTTTGGCCGCTAATATGGTCCTCCGATGCCTAGTTTGGCCCTCCATGGAAAAAACCTGCCCTACACCGTCCTGTTCTTTGTTTTTTAATATTTTCAACATTAAAAAAGAAGCTAACTGGCACGTACCTTAACATGGAATTGTTCCCATGGCGGCGCCCCAAATGCTAGCATGAATAGGCTTCATTAGCACGGTCTATGCATAAAACACTCATTTAAACTAAGCAAATAACTTTTTATTATGATTTCAGCTCATTAGGTTGATTTAAGGCTTATTCAACAACAGTTTGTGGAACATTCTAGTATCTTACAATATAAATAACAAATTAAACATATTTTGGGGGCGTGGCTTGTCGTCCGATGGCGAGGTCTCAACGACACATCAGAGTAACACTGCTGCCTGATGACTGAGAAACACCACTTTCTTTAGAGTTTGTTCGGTCAAAACATGTGCCATTAATTTACTTTTTGATTATTCGTGAGTTAAATCGTTCATTATGGTCCAAACATTTCTTAAGCCTTTATTGTGTTTCTTTTTAGCAAATGTGTTGTACGTTGATGAGCAGAGAGTCTGTGCAGCTCCACATAATCCTGACACTGCTCTGGTTTGTCAGAGTAAATGTCAGAGCGCTTGTGTTTGTCCAAACTGTGGGTAAAATGGATAAACTGCTGAAGGCTTTAATGTGAGTCAGACACTGGTCGCTCGAGCGGCAAATCACCCACTGAAATCTGAGGCTCGATCATCGTTTATGAACTCACGCGAAAGTGGACACATCCTGCACAATATAGTCCTAAAAACATTATTTCGGGCTCGTCTGAATATGAAAATAATGTATAAAGAAATCAATAATAAGAGGGAGGGGCTGGTTAGGACTTTGACTAGTTCTGGAGCGCCCTCTGTAGGCAGCATCTCGGTTTATGGTCGATGTCTCTGGCATTACTGGGACAATCCAGATGAAATGAGGTCCAGTCATGTTCACACAAAGAAGTCCTAAAGTGGGGACAATATTCAAAGCCTTGTGGTTCTTATCTGCCAAAATGCTCTTAACCTCTTATACCCCACAGGACCCAAATTGGACACACAAGGCGCAGTGGGACCAAAATAGTTGACAAAAGCACCATCAAATACCAAAATTCGAAGATTCAATTGTGATTTGAAAACATAAAACGTCAGGTCCACTCTAAAGAAACGTAAAGTCGGCAATTTTGATAATTTTTGGGGCAACTGATAGATTTTTCTGAAAGGTTTAGAGATCCCTGCCTCCACTTCACCGAGTCCTGTGCAAATAAAGACCCAGAATATTATCTAAACCAGGGGAGCTCAAATTCAGCCCTCCCTGGAGTTTAATTCGGCCTTCGAGATGGTGCTTACATTTGTTAGAAGTGTCCACTTTGATTAATTTGCAACTGAATGGACTGTCAACCAAAACAGCTTTAACCTCTTATACCCTACAGGACCCAAATTTGGCACGCTGGGGTTTAAGAGGTTAATCTGATCAAATCCAAGGTTGTAGTAGTTTGCTACGTAACCGCGAGTATCATGGTCTGGTGTTTATGTTTCCCTACTGCTTTGTTCAGGAGCTATTAATCTGAAGCCCCAACATGTGAATATGGTCTAACTTTACCTCACTGAAGAGTTTGGGATGTCTTTCTTGTAGATGTTTTGCCAAATTCATTGTGTTTGTAGCGTTGGCCATGTATCTGAAATATTTCCTGGCAGCACTTCTGCCTTTGTCGACTAAAACGGGCCGTGAAGTGTCTGTTTCCATCGTAGTTGTAGAGAGTGAGAGAGGGAGCCTACGTGACCTGGCAAAAGTATCCATACCACATAGGGCTGGGTGATATGATGATTAAAACAGAATCACGATCTGCTTTATTGTAACGTCGTCATATCGTGATTCAGTGGTTTCTGTGTTTAACGCAGCTCTGAGCTCAAATACTGATCTCCACTCACTGCTTCTACTGTCAGGACTAAACCAGAACTTTAGGCCTAAACCAGGTCAAAGTATGGATCACGGACTGAATCTGGATTAAACCAGGACTAAACCAAGTAAACCAGACTGAAATCAAGGTCTAAACTAGGACCAAACTAAAAAGGACTAAACCAGGGACCAGTGTTAATTTTGGCAGCAAATTTTAATTTAG
>OMNZ01010799.1:0-10286 GCA_900303255.1 Lesueurigobius sanzi | reverse complement strand
GAAGCTCATTGAGAAAATGCAGAGTGTGCAAAGTAGTCATCAAAGCAAAGTGTGGCTATTTTTAAGAATCTAAAATATTAATATTAATTAAATATTAATAATAGTATGATGAGTGTTCATTCATAGTTTAATACCTTCAGTGAGAATCTACAACGTAAATAGTGTTGGAAATAAAGAAAAAAACAACAATAAAAAGTGTGTCCAAACCTTTGACTGGTAGCGTGTACAGATTTATGGTATCTTTGAACGTCAACACACTAAATCAACTAAATGAATCAATTGAAAACGTTTAAACCAATTAGTGAAAATGCTGACTTTTTATGGGAAAATGCAGGAATTAATAAAATATCACAATAATAATACGAGTGTCCTTGTTTAGTTTACATTAGTTGTTGAATAGAATGGACCTTCACAATCGTTTACTGCAAAATAGTCGGCTCGGGAGGGACAGTCTGCTGTACTTTTTGATAGATCTATGAGTTGATTTGTCTGAAAATAAACCTAACCCGAAACTTAACAATATCCCTGTTCGTAAACTTAATTTTTGTCATGACAATTCAAGTTTTCACAGCAAACCATCTAGCATTAGCCATCACAATCTGCCCTCCAGAATTGGACATTTATTCAATGGCTACGTTGTATCTAGAGTTTCATCATAGATCTCTAGTATCACCCCATTTGTTTACGCATGCATTATTATTATTTTTTATTTTTTTTACCCCACTTCGAGTTATGTATGTATGTAAATAAATTGGTAACAATTTATGGACTTGCTAACATAACCTACCACCAGAGGGCACTACAGCTCCACAAACGTTACCCTCTGGCCTCTGCCCCTGTCCCTCCGCTGCTCCCATCCCACCGTCCCATGTTAGTGCTGTGTAGAGGAATCGCAAACCGCTGCATGATGTGTGTGATGCTTTCAAATCCTAGATTGTTTCCAGACCTCCAATCAAGGACAAAATGTCTGTCAAGGTAAGATTTAGGGGAAAACTACAGTGGGTTCAGAGAGTTTACAGACCTCTTTTGTTTTAAGTGACACTAAATTCATGTATTTTCTATTGCTAAAAAAAAAAAAAAAACTCTCCAATGATGTTAAGTTCAAGACTGATCTTATAACATTATATAATATATAATAAGACTGATCTCTAATATTAATACAAGTTTGGTTAGTGGTAAATGTCCATGATACAGAAAGGTACAGCTTCAGCTACGTGTCTTGTTTGTTTGTTTGTTTGTTTGTTTTAGAAACAATTGAAACATTTTCAGTATCACACTTCAGCATAGTGTCTGTGTAAGCTCTCAGTCAGACAGGAGTTGTCGATCAAAGATTCATCTGTACTCTGTAGTTGAAGAGTAGGACGTTTCGCTCTTCATCCAAAGAGCTTCGTCAGCACCACTGCACAAACCAGTGGGAGAGGTTTACCTGTGTGTCTCACCTCTCTTTGTTCTAAAGGCTTATGGTCACCTCCAGTAAAAACGGCCTCAACAACCCTATTCACTTTTGATCACTGCCCATTACCTGTCTATTGTCCTGCCCCACCCTCATTAGGTAGGTAAACCCCTCTTACTGATCAGGGCCAGCTCAGGCATTCATGGGGCCCTAAGTAGCATTATGTCATGGGACCCTTGCAATTTCAGTTTTATTTGGGATAAATATATATTCCAATAAATTGGCTAAAATTTGCTTTAGCAGTGTACTAGTTAAAGACAAACTCGCCCCCTGTTCCAAAGTTTACTCCGCCCATCCACCAAATTCAAAAACTGCTGTGAAAGGGGCGTGCCTGTAGGCTTCTGCGGGGCGCGGAGGGAGACTGAGCCGATAATATTCCCCACAGCGGCAGAGCTGCTAATGTCACATCAGTTCTGTGTCGTCACATCGCCGGTTGAACCAATAAGGTGACAGACTCTAAAAGTCAAATCCCATATAATATTACCCTCAAGAGGGCGCCACACACGGTTTTAAGCAAGATTTAAGTTAGATTTCTACAAATGTGCACTAAAATGTCAAAGTAATTATGGAGACATGTAGGCAACACTATTAGACACCCATTTATACAGATAATCAGCAAAAAAAAAGTTGATTTGGTGTTTAGTTGTTCTTTAACATTTGAGGGGAAATTTACGAGGCCCACAATAGTTATTTGTACACTATTGGGGGCCCCCTGGTGGTCTCGGAGCCCTAAGCAGCTGCATAGTCTGCTTATTAGGCTGTGCCGGCCCTGCTACTGGTCTGTGTCCAGGGTTTCTCGGTGCCTAAGCTCTTTGGATGAAGAGCGAAACATCCTACGCTTCAACTACAGAGTACGGATGATGACTGAAGAATCTTTGCCTATGACTTCAGCATAAACATAATAATAAACAGAGGGGATGAATCCTTACTGAACCCACTGTACAATATTACAATTATCCAACGTTGTGAACTGTAATGACGGCATAGCATGTTGTTTTGAACTAATTAACACATAAACATTCTGCCAGTGCCATAATTACCCGAGTGTTCAAATACTCATTGTTCCCCTCATCCCAGTGCTCGTTACCATACACACAAGCTTTCCGTCTTTTCAATAATGTTACTTTCCAAACAATTTAACTTCTTAAAGTCCGTCACACGTTTCTTTTAGACTTTCTCCACATTGTTTGTCTCCACCGCAGATCTATGTCCGAGCCCAGTTTGAGTACGACCCGTCCAAAGATGAGCTGATTCCCTGCAAAGAGGCCGGTATCCGCTTCCTTGTCGGGGACATCATCCAGATTATCTCCAAAGACGACCACAACTGGTGGCAGGGCAAGCTGGAAAACACAAAGAACGGTACAGCCGGGCTCATCCCGTCACCCGAGCTGCAGGAATGGTAAGAATTATATTATTTCTTGAATATCAGCTCCTCTAAAACAAAACTAAAGTACAGTGTGACTTCGAGAAACAATCAATACTCAACGACCTATTGACTATAAAGAAGAAAGCAGACCGTATGAAAGTTCAGAACTACCATGAAACCTCATAAACCAAGCATGAAACCTTTTTGGGAGCTTTATTTTAAAATGGCCTTATCAGTAAGCCTTACTAATTCAAATCATAGTTACACATTGATGGGAAATTTCTTTTTTCTTTTTCATAACAACAAGAAAAAAAGTTTATTGGAAAACAACTCACACATATATGTTTGTAAACGTACGTTATACTTAAAGTGCATGAGACAGGTTTAAATCCTTTTGTAAGTAAAACATGGCTTTAGTGGCATGTTGTGGATTATTTATGAAGAAATCCCCCTTAAATATGATCCGCTACGGGGGAAAAGATGCTAACGTTAGCTGCTTACCTTTAGCTTGAGATCGATAGCTTCTCTTCTTAGGCAAAATACAACAATCCAAGCCGTCTTCTTCATTATTGTAAAATCAACGTTGAGTTTGGTCAGTCTTGGTCGCAGAAATCCATTATTAGCAGCGTTTCAAACTTTTCAGCAGATGTAGTGCGCTCATCTTGTCATTTCCGACACGCTGCTCCCTACTCTCTCCTCCGCAGATCATGTCATTGCGGCACTTGGGTCTCGTGGTCAGGAGAAAGTAAAAAAGAGAAATGTGTCCGAATTGCCAACAAAATGAGTCCTCTACTGTATATAGTCTACTATACGGTGCGGGGCTATATAGTAAATGAGTAGTTAGGGGTTAGGGTGGACATTCGGACACATAGATAGAGGGGAAGTTCCAGAGTATTCCGAATCACACATTTCTCTTTGGCACATCAACCACTGTTAACCTCTATCTATGTCACTTCCTGTGCCCATGTCCAATAAGGAAGTTAAAAATAAACATTGCAAAAATGGTCAAACCAAGGAAAACTAGACAATTTTTTTTTGTTTTGTTTGTTTTAGTGAAAATTTTGTCTAATGTGTCATATGCACTTTAAAGCTGGTGTAAATATTAATATACCACATCCTTTATTCTGTATTAATGTCACTGACACAAACTGAATGTGTGTGTTTAGGCGTGTGGCCTGTATAGCCATGGAAAAGACCAAGCAGGAACAGCAGGCCAGCTGCACCTGGTTTGGCAAGAAGAAGAAGCAGTACAAAGACAAGTATTTGGCAAAGCACAATGCAGGTGAGTGGAGTGACAGATACTGGCATGAGGACACACCCTGTGCTTTATGTCACAAACTGGTCTGGTCACTGCAGACGTAACAACAACCACTTCAAGGACAGACATAAATATGTTGCATTTGCTGAAACCTTGTCTGAGTCATCTACTCCGAGCCAGACGAAATGTTCATATTTTCACTTGTCACACTTCACAGCTGGGCCCTGGGCCGTGTCACGTTACTGCCGCTGGGGTCAAAGTCGCGGTGCTTGTGCACATCCTGAGTGTAAACACGGGGAGGGTGATGTTCAGAGCAAACACGCTGAGACGTGAAATGTTGTGACGTTTGGTAATGATTGTCAGCTTTATCTGCACTGATTATAGCTGCAGCTTTGAGAAAGAATCACGATCAAATGTATGTTTTACAAAATCTGCTCTAGACATTGTTTTATAGTTTCACAGTTTTTTCACTAATATCTTCAACATTATTAATCCATGTAGGCCATAGTTCAAAGCAGGAAATCGTGGCTCAAAACATGCTCTTAAAATACTGGGCATACACTATATAATCATTAATAAGGGTGTGTGAGGTTAAGAAGGGCATAGTCATATACATAGAAAAATATATGCAAATCTTAGCAGAAGAGGCTGAAGATTGTAATGTGGGACAAAAAGGTTGAAGAAAGTAAGGAAAGAGCGATTAATTATAAGGTACTCAATTCACTGTGAAACTAGTGTGCGCTTTATGAGCGGGGCTGGTGTCAGAGTGGAGGAGTCGGGTGTCTGTGTCATGTAGTGAAATCTGTACAGTATGTTCCTCAGCAGCTGCCATGTCCGAGCAGAGAATCTGAGACGCCTGAAGGCATCTGAACACCTCACTGCAGCCAGCTCAGCTCAGCCGCAATATCTGAAGTTTACAACTATATGCCTCATCATAGGCACTAATATTGTGGCTTGGGCTATTTACAGATTATGTATGTATGTCTGTATGTCTGTCTGGTTGTAAAATGATGCATGTGTTTTCAATGGGGACTTTGAGTAGGAAAAAAATGTTTAATTTATATTGTTGATTATAAATGGGTTTTATTTTAATAATTGAATATACAACAAGTGAATAATCTTTGTAGTTTTAATAGTTAATTTGCTTTCGTTTCCTGCAATGAATGACATTTGCAACATTTACCACTGGAGAACGCTAGAAAAATCAATCCCATTCAAAAATCCCGTAGACATTTTAAAAAAAAAATGAATATGTCATTTTTTAAAGAACGATAGCAGTTAATCAGCTACGTGGTGCCTAAGGGCCTATCTCACCGGCCTGGAGACTAGTTTGCGGCTGAGTCTCGGAGATGGCTCCGCGATGTCTTCTGGCGACCCTCTGCAGGGAGTTACGGCAAATTGTAATTCTTCGGAGACTAGTTGGAGACTCTTTCCAGTCTCCATCAGGTCTCAGAGACATCTCAATTCGGTTGCGGCGACTTCGCGGACTAGACTTGAGTCTCCGTGGTTTATGAGAGGTCTCGGAGAGGTCTCTGAGTCTCCGCGTGACTATTTTTTGTCTCAGAGTCGCCGTGACTGATCAATCTCAGGAGTCGCTGCGATGTCTCCGCCGGTGAAATACCCCCTTAAGGTGGACTAAAGGGCCTATCTCTAGACTAAAGGGCCTATCTCAATGGCTTGGAGACTAGTTCACAACCTGGGGTAGATTTGAGTCTCGGAGATGTCGCAGAGATGTCTCCGAGACCAGCAGAGTCTCCGCCAGGTTGTGAACTAGTCTCCAGGCTGGCGAGAAAGGACATTTATGGGCATAAAACACACAATAATAATTAAAATTGTATCCAAAACTTTGTAAACCAACAAGTTATAAAAGAATTTCGCAGTGTTTTCAAGTATTTGGTATTTTTTTGCTTGTAAAATATCTGCGCTATGGCTTGCAGTTAGCACGTAGTTGATTATCCCCGTCGTGCTTTTAAACTTTTAAGATTTTGAATGGGCAGCAAGCAGTGGTCGGGACTGTGGTGCTCCATAACTACTTCGACTCGAACATGTTATTGTTTGTCCCCATTGTCACATTATTGAATAATTTACAAATAGTAATTATGAAACGGAGTACAAGGGTGGATCTTGCTAGTCAAATATGCCTTACCTTCATTTAACCAACGTCATCAGTTTTCAGGTTGTAACACGACTACCATGGCTTGTTTAACAGCTTCAGATCCGTTTTATCATTTCCTTCATGTATCTGTTTTCTGGTTAAACCTCAAGCAGCAAGTGCGTCATTGTTTTTTCCCTCCATTTGCTTTGCTGCCTCACGTTGCTGTCTCTTGCTGCATTTACTGTATGACTACTATGTAACTTTGTGGTTGTAATGACCCCTCCTGTCCATCTCTCTTGCTTGCTTCTTCTGAACGGCCTCTGCATGTAAGTAACAACCAGTGACTGTCATTAGAGTTGTCAGTTTTGTTTCTGGTGAACTCCTCGACAAGACAAACAAAACTGAAGCTTTTGCACTGAAAGTTTCCCCAGTTTAAAGTCTTACATAACATGTGTCTTGCCCAGTGACAGAAGTCGGCCTGGCTCTAACTAACGCTCACTCTAGACCTGCAATCACATCTGCTTAGTCTCACTAACACTGGTGCCTTGTGGGTATTGTATTTCACCTGACAGCTCAAATGTAGGCTGCAAATGTCACAGACCATGAGATTGTGCTAGCTCTCAAACTAAAACCAAACAACTGGAGTATTAAAATAATGTTTATTTATCTTCATATTGTTAAAAAAAAAAAAAAAATAGTATACAATCAACAATAACAAGGAAAGCAACCATAATAATAAGAATGCATAGGTTTTATATATAACACTTTTCTGGACACTCAAAGACGCTGTACATGGCATTATTCATTCACTCCAGACTCAGTGGTGGTAAGCTGCTATTGTAGCCACAGCTGCCCTGGAGTAGACTGACAGAAGCGAGGCTGCCAATCTGCACCATCGGCCCCTCCGACCACCACCACCACACATTCACTCTCTCACTACATTCACACAGGCAAGGTGGGAGTAGTGTCTTGCCCAAGGACACAACGACAGTGTGTGGGCGGCGGGATTCACATCCCCGACCTCTCGATCATAGGACGACCCGCTCTACCATCTGCACCACCATCACCACCATATACTACTGTATATGCTTAACTCTGAAGCTAAATATCTGAGATATAACACCCCAGAATTTACAGAAAAAAACAGCTCCAGTGGTGCCTGAACAGAGTAATGGATTATTAAGTAATACATTACTGTAATTAGATTATTTTTTTAGTCACAGAGTAACGTAACAGGTAATAATTAGATTATAATTACTTTATCAAGAAACAATTCTATTCATTTTTTGTAATATTTTGATCTGAAAACAGTCATTTTAAGTTTAAGGCCTGAGCATTTATTTTATCAAGTTACAGCCAAAGCACTTTACACTTTTATTTCATTCCAAAGCACAGAGCAGCTGTTGCTTGATCCTTTTTTTAAACCATAGTAACTAGTAATTAGTAATGAAGAGTACTTTTATACCAAAGTAATCAAAGAAGTAACAAGATTACATTAGAAAGAGTAATCAGTAGCTGGATTACTTTTATGGACTAATCCCAACAACACTACTGAACAGTGAACAATGTTACAAACATTAGAGGCAATCATCTGTTTATTCCCTAAACACTCAAAGACTCTCAGGAGGTTATTTCTGTTGTATTTTATGTCAAATAATAATCAAGAATGTATATTTTAAATGAGTGTGTCTATTGAACAAAGCCAGTTCTGGTCCCCCTTTTGTTGTAGTTAGTTTTTAGTTGTTGTTGTTGTTGTTGTTGTTGTTGTTTTGTTATTTCCTTCACATTTTCCATCACATTCTGTCTCACTGCTTTGTTCTAACCTTGCTTTAATCTTTTCCAGTGTTTGACCAACTAGATCTTGTCACATATGAAGAAGTGGTGAAGCTTCCTGCTTTTAAAAGGAAAACTCTAGTTTTGTTAGGTGAGTATCACTTCATACAGAGAAACAGATCGAGCTAAAACGTATTTGAAGGTTAACAAAGATGTGTTTTTGACAGGTGCTCATGGTGTGGGCAGAAGACACATAAAGAACACCCTCATAACAAAACATCCCGACAGATTCGCCTACCCTATTCCACGTAAGACTGAACGCAATCATTCAATTCACATACATTGTGTAAATATAAATAAAATAATGGTTCAACTGGTACGGCATCGCGACCCACCATCAGCCCAGAATGACCCAAAATAAGAATTCAATAGACCCATTCGCTGCTTACATCATCAGTGACATCAGCTGGAGGCAGGAAGTGAGCAAGAGAAATAAGATTAAACTAAAACTAGCGATTATAAGTGTAAAACCACTACAAAACTAAAAAGTGTCGTCCTGTTGTGGCTTAAGGTGCAAGAACAAGAGGAATGACATTTGAGACGATAAAATAAGGTTTTATCTGATACTTCCAACAACAGTTAGACATTTGTTTATCGTTACTATGACAGCTACAATAGAAATAGATAGGAATCTAGCTTTCCGCCTCCAGCTAAGCCCCACATGTTTACAAACAATGAAAGGGTCTATAACAGCGCTGCCTTCCCCTACAGACACTACCAGACCTCCAAAGAAGGACGAGGAGAATGGCAAGAACTACTACTTCGTCTCCCATGACCAGATGATGCAGGACATCAGCAACAATGAGTACCTGGAGTACGGCAGCCACGAAGACGCCATGTACGGCACGCGGCTCGAGACCATCCGCAAGATCCACCAACAAGGCCTAATAGCCATTCTCGATGTTGAGCCCCAGGTTGGTTTGGTTACATGGTCAAATATTTACATAATATGAGATCAAAATGTAAAATCCTCTGTCTGTTCTAGGCCCTGAAGGTTTTGCGGACAGCCGAGTTTGCCCCATATGTCATTTTTATTGCTGCACCAACGATCACACCAGGAATAAATGAGGTAATGTCCAAGCAGAGGGTTTCAGTCTGATTATGTTTCTTTGGTGAGACACTGCAGGGAAACAAACAACTTATCGATTATTGAAATGGATGCCAACTATTTTAGTAATTGATTAATCGTTTCTGGGATATACAGACTCAGATATATTTTTATGTATTTTTTGTGAAAAAATGATTATGTCTCTAAAGGCATTGATTATAGATGTTTTTTTGCAAATATTTTAGCTCTGATTGTTCCAAATATGAGATAAATCTCGGACCATAATCCAACCAGAGCAGAAAGAGGACTCTCTCGCTCTCTCACTTTCACAATCACGTGAATTTTAGAGGTTCTTAGCTTTCAAATGAGGAACGACATGTGAAACTTGTACAAAGAGCATCCTACAGACATTACCTTTAAGTTTACTCCATCAAGACGTCCTCAAATGGAGTCACTTTAGCTTCATGTGGCAAAAAGTTTTCAAAAGTTACACTTTCCATGCACCTTTAGCCACCAATCGATTAATCGTAAAATTAATCGGTTAATTAATCAAGTACCTAAATAATGGTTAGGGACAGCCCTAATTATTATTCATTTTGAGGTTTTGGAACAGTTTGTACTTTTAATGTTAGCGAGATATGGAAGCAAAGTATTGTTTACTCTAAACATACAACAAGGTGTAACAAACGGTTTCTCCAAAGACATTTTTCTTCATCATGTATCAATTACAGTCTCGAAAACACTATTTTGAAGTTTTGTTTTTTCAGGAAGATTTAGCCTTGCTTGTTTTTTTCTATATTTATGTTTCAAAATAATCTATTCAAAGTTTCCCTTTTGACCTGCAGTGTCGTGCCTTAAATGATTGTGTCTGTAGCCAGTTTAAGTTAGACATCTTCAGACATTCTAATCCATAGCTGATTGCTCTTTTATTTGTGTTGGCTGTTAGCTTTTGTATGTCTCACGTCTTCGCACTTGTTTTTGCATGCTGCATGCTTTTATTTCGGCATTTTCTTCAGATGCCAAGGTGGTGCCGAACACTTTCAGTAAGTAACGAGTGACGGGAAATGGGTTGTGTTCATGTAACATCACAAGAGTTGAAAATTGAGGTGGAGGGCAGCTGAGAGTCCTGTCCCGGAAACTGAAATGTGCAAAATGCAGATTTCTAGTCGTGGTTTGTTGCTCATTTCTCTGTAATTTCTGGGTCAATCCACATGAAACAAAAATTGTCACAAA
>OMNZ01010792.1:2207-14071 GCA_900303255.1 Lesueurigobius sanzi | reverse complement strand
ATTTCCCCCAGAGTCTGTACTGGAGGAGGATCAGCCTCAGCAAAAACATGGAATGAGAAGAGACGGAATTAACCAGAGACTAGGAGGAAACTTTGAAGTCGGTCGCCAGATAGATTTACAAATCAGACAGATCTACCCCAACAGGAGAAAATACATTATTCCCAGAGATACAGGGGATATGCACGTACAGCAGCCTAAATTATCCATAGCAACAGAGATTAACATTTATTTGCTATATCTGCCCGCGCCATCTGCATTCCCCGACGTTGATGTTCGTAAGCTTAGGCTGGATACATTGGATGCCCTTGTTCCCACCTGCTTTTGACATGATCCTGGGGCTTTGTAGCAGTCTGGAACTTAACAATAATGCCTCCCCTCAAACTAAATATGTGACTGGAGCAGGTTTAAAGGTATAGATTAGAATGACGGCATGAGAAATGCTCATATTTTCCAACATATTTTCCAACCGTTTTTTTTAGGTCGTGGTCTGTGTTACAGAAATGGACTGGGAAGTGTACTCTGATGCAAGACTGTTCAAGACCCGGGGCCACTGGAAGGAATCTTTTCCTTAAAACCTGCTCCAGATACATATTTAGTTAGGGGAGAGATTATTGTTAAGTTTTACTGACAATTATTATTTTTAAGTAATAAAAAAAATGGCCCTATGTGAAACCTTCGTGTTCTTCTGGTAAGTAAGTCTGTCGACGGCCCGGAATAATAGTGACAGACAGATTGACCATATTTATACATGAATCACTTTGGAAAAATGTCTAGACTATGTTGATAAGCCCATGCACTACATATACTACATTTAGTGATACAACTACTTTTAGAAGCCCTTCCTTTCCTGTCATTCCCACAACTCCCAGTAACACTTTCCTGGATGTCTATTGCTCCCTTTCAACACACACTACTCTCCACTGGCCAGTTCTAAACTACCCTACAGCAGTGGTGTCGGGGTCCTTCAGGGGGTCAACATGGCACTGACCTGGTTGTACCAAGATATAAAAATGAAACATCTCAACACTGTATGTAATGTAGTTATTTATTTACAACAAATATTGAGGCCATAACCTGTTAAACTGTTTAATATTACTAGAAGGTTTCTTTGCGTTGCTTCGAGTGATTTTGTGGGTCGCAGCTTGAAAAGTTTGGGTACCCCTGCCCGACAGTGGACATCTAATCTCCACACTTATCCACTACAAACTGTACAAGGAACTGGTACAGACTGAAACATAACAGAAGCAGTCCAAATCAGAGCAAAAAGGAAGGCCCGCTGAACACTGTGCAGCATGTTTACTTTCCAATGGGAACAATGGAGTGGAGAGGAGGGGGAAAGGACTGATGTGGCACTCCGGGGCCTCCCCGAAAACAACACTTCATCACTCTAGGAAAACAATAGTAGCAGGCTGGCCATATGGAGAAGGTTGGATTCGATGTGAGAACAACGTGATTTGTTATGCTGTGTCATGAGCTCTATAAAATACTATAACACTGCAGTTCAACTCCTCTTTTGGAATGTGTGTATGCAATGGCATGCATGAAGTGTGGAAGAGAGTCTTGATTCTGTGAGGAAACGTAATTTAAATGTCTATGATTTTGTAGTTTAACCCGTCTTCCCTCGAAACATAGCACCGTATATTTCAATCTAATTTCATTCAAGCAACATTTGGCATGAACATCCCTCGTGTAACTCCTTGGACAAACTTTCCAATTGCCACCAAATCAGAATCTGGTCTGTGACATGTTTATACCAAGTCAAAACTAAAAATATGACTAAACAAGGACTAGGAATGCAGATTAGTGCCATTTGAGCGGTTTTGAGACCCTCTGGCCGATATAGAATTATACAGTCAGGTAGTGTACATTGTAAGTTGTATTTATAGTATGCTGTAAAATATTTCACAAAGCTTGAGATTTTATGGAGTAAAAAGAATGGAATGTAGTATGTGATTGAAAACAGTGCAGTTGCAGAACAATACTCTGTGGAAGAGCTCTAACCCAACTTGTCAAACATATAAATCTGACAGTCCTTATCTGACCAGACAAACACCTGCTCCGAGTTGGGAATCTGGAACCAAGTCTGATCTCAAATCCACCTCTGTACACCTTCCAACAATGACATACAGGATGTGAAGAATCAAAACTCAACAGTGTAGAAATTAAAAACATCCTGTCAAACAGTAGGAATGGAATCTGGCTTCACCAACAATGGACCAATCCGCTGCCAAAGAATGTCCTTTTATAAATTTGCCCCCAAACAACCACTGACAGGGAGGAATACTAGGATTTCTAGGTAATGAAGTCATTTCCAGTGTGCTCCCAACAGATCCAGCAGCTTCAAGAAATGAATCAACACGTGTTTTCTTTAGCTTGAAGCGTTATTCGAAAACTTAAGCTAGGTGTTGATGCCGTGAAGTGAGGAAAAACTGCACACGCTGCCTTCGCTGACACTTCGAATCTGCCGCACTTGACAATGATGCTTTCAAGGATGCTAAGAAGGTCAGAAAAAATCCATTCACTCCAGTCACCCCAGCATGACTCCCATTTGTTTAAGATCATGGCTGTCGATAACGTTTGTCCAGCCAGATTCCTTTTATTTGAGAATTTCCAAAACATGGCGCACACCAGTCGGGGTGGGAGGAAAACATGCCAGCCTCAAGTCATGCGTCCAATCAATGGGGTGAGCGGGGAAAAGGAGAATGTGAAAGGGTCACTGCCCAGGGGATGGAAATAATCCCTTGGTTGCTACTGGGTATCTGGTGCATAAACACAGAGCTGGAAAAACATTAGTCTTAGTCTGAAGGTTTACACTATTGTACCACAGTGCACTTTAACTGCGCACCTACTGACTGCAAAAATAGGGCTCATTTACAATACGTGGTGCACAGCCATTTCAACACCAGAGAAAACTGCCAGGACAGTCATTGGACTCTTCTAACTTATTAAATCTCATGCCTCTCACTGTGCAGAAAGACGGCGAAGGCGGTGTGGTAAAGTCATCTCGTCGAGGGGTGACAAAGTTCAAACTTGGAACCAATCGAGAAGAGCCAACAGGAGAGAAGAAATTATTCCTGCAGGCAACCAACTGCATATTTGATATTCCCGTAAAGTTAAAGCTAACAAGAAAAGTGGTTGTTCCAATGCAGTGTCAGAGTGTGTCCAAAATCTTGATTGCTGTGATTCTTTTTAACAGGACAGCTATGTGATACTTTTACTTACTTCAAAACATATATGTACTGTAGTGTAGTGATGAGGCCAACTTTTAAAACGCTACATGTTACATTCTACACCAATCAAGCTAATTGTTCACCAAATGCAAGGCAGTTAAGATTGCTAATCTTCCCCCACATACATTGCCTAAGGCGATGTATGTGGCAATGTGCAGAAGGTCAATCGGTCTTGGTCTTAGCGAACCGTGAAGTGTAATTAGATTTTCAACATTTTGCCAAGTAACCCGTACTTTCAACAAAATACAAAAATCTATCCACAGTGAATGCTGCATTTAACAAGACAGCTATCCAATACATTTAGCTAATTTGCTAAAAGGTAACACTAATGTCTGTTATGCTGACTCTAACATAGCAGGTAATTTGAGAGCAAACTTGAGGGCATTGTGTTACACTGGCTTAACCCATTTCTGGCAGGAAATTTGCCGAAAACCGAAAGGACGTATGCAAATTAAATACCAAGATTAAATTTTGCACTCTTTGCCCTGGCATCTTTTTACAAAGTCTTAGGAGGTCACGCGATTCTGGATGGTCACTTACTGCCAGCGGAGCGAGCCATGGCGGTACCGCAGGACCACCTTCAGTGCTAAAACAGCTCGAGGCTAAAAGGGGCTAAAATGTAATACTGGCACTCACGATTCACGTCTGCACTGAATTAGTAGCTTTACATGAGACATCGAGGGAGCACACGTAGGCTTAAATGTGAAACAGAATCGGTGAATGAGATATTTCTACACGGCGCTGTCCATAAAAGGGCTTTTTTTCCCCTGATTTGTGCGGTCCGCATCAAACACTTATGTCATTAAAGTCACGAATGAGGATAAGAGCTCGTCACAGACACTTGGTTCCTTATCCAACATTGAAATAAAAGGGGGAGGAGGACGATTTGTTGAAGCTAGTGGTTTTGGAAAGCAGAACACAGTTGTCGTGCAAGGAAACAGGCCCTTTCCAAACGAGTCCAAGAATATGATGATTTAATACAACGCAGAACCGTGTATGAAAAACCTATTTAATTAACGAGCAGACAATCGCAAGAGGCTGCGATGTTGAATGTGTGACTTGGACACAGTCTCTCTCATTTTCCCCCCCTGTTCAAAATCTTGATCTCATTTTGCATACTCTGTCCAAATGTCTCGAACAAATGCCAATGTGTGAGTTCATGCCCCCTCGCTGCCAAACAGATCAGCTACAGCCACGGGATAGAATACAATATCGCATGAGAAAAATAGGTGGCGCTCACGTGACATCATGGCAGGAGCGTATAGTTTAATATTAAGGTGGAGGACAGGGCAGAATAAAGAGGGGGGAAAAAGCTGTCAGCACAAAAGGATTCTGCTCAAATATGTGTATCACTATTGGCTTTTTGCAAACACACCTAGAAATCAGAAACAGACAAATAACGGTTCAAGATTTGTGTATTTTCTGTCAAAAAACACTCCAGCCATATCCATTGCATTATCGAGGCCTCTGACCTCCATCTGAAATCACGACACCGAACCCTAGAACGCCGTGAACACCACCTATCGAGGAAAAGACAGCATGGTTCTTACCTCGGCTCGCTGGGTCCGGGGTTGGTTGGCGTCGGTCTCGATGGCGTAAACGTCCACCAGGTAGAGATCGGAGCCTTTCTCTCGATCGAGCTCCGCGGCGGTTTGTATCACTCCAGTGTGCCGACCGATGGTAAAAAGCCGTCCGACCGCTTTCTCGCCGCTGCGTACTGCTACTATGAAATACTCCACTTTGGTTGAGGATCCCCGTGGGCTGGAAGCGTCCAGGGAAATGACATTGGTTCCCGCTGGCTGGCCCTCCTTGAGTATGGTGATGTACTTCGGCTGGGAGAACACAGGTCCCTCGAGGCCTTGCAGAATGATGATGAGGTCGGTTCTGGATGTTTTGCGGTCCGTGCCGTGATCCGTCGCGGCTACAGTTAGCGTGTATAATAGTCGGGATGATACTAATTGAGAGGCTAGTCTGATGTCTCCGCTGTATCTGTCCATTATAAAAGTGTCGGAGTCTCCATCAACCAGCTCATATTCCACCTCGCCATTCTCGCCATCATCTGGGTCAAATGCCACTACAGTAGTAAGGATCGACCCAATGACTATATTTGGCTCAGCTACTAGAGCATTCTGGGACACGAACATCGGTATATTATCGTTCTGGTCGGTCACCCATATTGTGACATTTTTGAGAGCATAGCGGCGGAATTCAAACGGGACAGCTTGGTCAGTGGCTTTTATCGTGAGCTCAAATAAATTGGAAAACTCCCTATCGATTTCTCTGTTGGTGAAAATGAGTCCAGTGCTTGGGTCAATGCTGAAGTGGTTCCCCCTCGGAACTTGTTGCACAATGGAATACTCCAGCTCGCCATTGATATCCGCATCTGTGTCGTGTGCTATGATGGTCATGACTGAGGAGGCTATGGGGAGATTTTCCGAGATCGATTTGAAAATGTCTCCCGGCGTGAATACAGGTGGGTTGTCGTTAAAATCTCGAACATGGATGACGACAGGGATGGAGGACGAGCGCGGTGGCCTGCCATTGTCTTTGGCTGTGATGTTGAGTTTGTAAAAAGACTGAGTTTCAAAGTCCAGTTTTTTAACCAGGAATATGCTTCCAGTGTTGGGGCTAATGCTAAATGTGCCGTGGTTGTTTGTAGCCGTGATGCTGTATGTTATATCCGCATTTGGACCCGAATCGGAATCGGTGGCTGTCACCGAGGCAACAAGCTCGCCTATTCTCATGTTTTCCAAGATATCGACAGACAGGGAGGATTTGGGGAAAGCGGGTGAATTGTCATTTTCATCCAGAATGCTAATGCTAAGCAAACATGAGGAGGAGAGGGGCACATCTCCAGCGTCAACGGCGATAATTTTCAGGGAATATGTTGACGTTATTTCATAGTCCAGCTTTCCAACTAAAGTAACTTGCCCGCTGCTATTGTCGATCGTGAACTGCCCCTCCTCGTTCCCTTCAGTCACACGATAATGGACCAGCCCATTTTTGTTTTCGTCCACGTCAGACGCCGACACCCGCAGCAGTTGCGTCATGTTTTGCGCCGACTCTGAGATGGAGGCCTGGTATATGTCTTTGGTGAACTTCGGCGGGTTGTCATTGATGTCTTGTATGTAAACTTGCACTTTAGCCTGGTCTCGGAGGGGCTTAGGGAGACCCTGATCTGACGACATAACCACAAAGCTAAAGACTGAGGCGCCTCTTTGTCTCATAAGCAATTCCCGGTCCAACTGCAAAGTGCTGGTCAATTCTCCTGTCATGGCGTTGAGTTCAAAGTTTGGCTGCGGGATTTCGAATGTGTATCTGATCTCACTGTTAGGGCCAAAGTCCTTATCCTCGGCAAAAACCTGGCCAACCAAAGAGCCCCGTTTCTGCTCCTCTTCAAAATGAAACACATAATTAGTGCTGTTGAATAGGGGGCGGTTGTCGTTGACGTCATCCAGAATGATACTGACATTGACAGTGGCGCTAAGCGGTTCCACAGCACGGTCTGAGGCCACCACCACTAAATTATATCTGTCCTGTGTCTCTCTGTCCAGCTCGGCTTTGATGTACAATTGTCCATCTGGGAAAATACCAAAGACGTCTCTTACGTTCCCACCGGCGATATCATACATAATTTCACCGTTTAGTCCAGAGTCCTTATCTGTGGCCTCTACTTTGAAAAACCTGCTATTCACCGGCTCCGATTCAAGAATTATAACTTCATATGAGAGCTGGTCAAAAACAGGGGAGTTATCATTGACATCATAGACGCTAACTATGAGGACCAGGCTGGAGGTGTGCTGAGGAACGCCCATGTCTGAGGCAATCACCTCCACCTCATAGGAACTGGTGGTGACCTCAAGCGGCCCCGTTAGCGTGATAAGTCCATGCTTCTCGTGAATATGGAACAGGCCTCTTGGGTTTTGTTTGAGGTTGTAGACCACCATGCCGTTTGGGCCTTCATCTGGATCCGAAGCTCTGGCCTGGAATATAACATGACCTGTGCTCCAGTTCTCGACAGCACTGACATGTTCCACAGCGTGAATAAAGTGTGGGGCATTATCATTCAAGTCTTTGACAGTGATGTTAACAAAAGCTTCCCCTGTGATGTCGCCGCCCCGGGCCACTATTTTGAGCTGGTAAAACGCCTGCTCCTCTCTGTCTATTTGACTTGATGCTATGATCTGCCCTGCACTGTTGACAGTGAAAAGCCCTCTCTGGTCCCCTGAAGTTATGAGATATGAGATATTTGTGTTTAAGTCAACAGTTGTGGCTGACACGGCTCCTATCACTGTCCCCATGCCCACATTCTCAAACATGACAAAGCTGTATGCTCTCTGGCTGAATATTGGGGGGTTATCCTGTGTGTCTATGACTGTAACTGTAACTATAGCCTGGGTCTGTGAGCGCAGGCCATTCCCATCTGTCGCTGATACCTGCAGCTGGTAAGCAGTTTTCTCCTCCCTATCCAGCGGCACAAGCGTGCTAATTTTCCCACTGTTGCTATTAATGCGGAATTTGGATGTGTCTCCAGCAGTAATGATATATTTAACTGTGCCATTCCGGCCTAAGTCTGGGTCTGTGGCTGAAACTATGGTTACATAAGAACCAGAGGGCTCATTCTCTTTAACATTAGCAAAATACTGCACTGGGTAAAAGACTGGTCTATTGTCATTGATATCCCTAAGGGTGATGTTGACTTTTCCAACAGAGTGCAGAGGGGGGCTGCCCGCGTCTGCTGCCTGGATGTGGAGTAAGTAGGAGGCCTGATCCTCCCTGTCTAACTCGGCGGCTGTGCTTAATCTCCCGGACACGGCATCCAGGCGAAAAAGCTCCTGCACTTTGGCCGGAGTGTCTGCTTCAAATGAGAACCGGATCGTGCCGTTGGCCCCAAGGTCGTCATCTGAGGCAGACAGCACCAGCAGCTCTGTCCCGGCAGGAGCATGCTCCACTACAGAAACGTGATACATGCTCTGTGTAAACGTGGGCACTTGGTCATTCACATCCGTTATGTTCACTATCAGTTTAGTGTAAGAAATCTTAGGCTGCAGCCCCTGGTCTTTGGCACTAATATTGAGGACAATTTCAGATGCAATTTCCCTATCTAGGAGTGCAGCGCTTGTAACCAAACCACTGTTTTCACTGATGGAGAACCAGCCCAAAGCATTTCCAGACACGAGGGAGTAACGCAGGTTGGCATTCTGCCCGGAGTCCCCATCTGTTGCTGAGACCCCTTTAATGTAGCTTCCTTTTGGTATGTCTTCACTGATATCTACTCTGTACTCTGCCTCCTGGAATATTGGCGGGTGATCATTGATATCATTCACAAAAATTACCAGACTGGCAAAGGAGGACCTGGCCATAGGCTTCCCATTATCTGACACTGAGACGGTTAAGTTATAGGAGGAAATCCTCTCTCTGTCCAACACACTGGCCACTTTAATCAAACTCAGATTAGGCACTGGAGACGTGTGCACTTCAAAGTGCCTCTGCTCATTCCCTCCTAAGATTGAGACTGATATGTTGCCGTTAGCAGTGGGGGAGTCTGAATCCGAAACAGTCAGCAGCGCAACTACTGTGCCAATTTGTGCATTCTCATCAACTGAGGCAAACTTAGAAGTAGTGGGAAAGTAGCGAAACTTCACAACTGGGTCATTATCATTGACATCTAACAGTTTGATAATGGCTTCTGTCCTGCCTGAGAGTGCGGGCACCCCACTGTCCACTGCATGTATAGTTAGGGAGTACTCACGTTTACTTTCAAAATCAAGCCCCTCTTTAATCACAATTGTACCTGCTTTAGGATCAATTTGAAATGGAGACCCCTCATCTAAATAATACTTAATTTCTGAATTCATCCCCTCATCCCGGTCTGTGGCTGTGATTTGCAATATACTTGACCCCACTGCTGCATCCTCAAACACACTCGTCTGATAATGCTCCTGGTCAAAAGCGGGTGGGTTGTCATTTATATCTTGTATGGTGACGTTCACTTGCAGGTAGCCAAACTTTTTCGGCTCTCCCTTGTCCTCCACTTCAACCAGTAACTGATAGAAGGGAGTCACTTCTCTGTCCAAACCCCCTGTTGAAACGAGGTGCAAGAATGCCCCCTCCCCACTAGGATTGACAGTAATATCCAGGCGGAATTTCCTCTGCTCGTTGCCTTTGACTATTCTGTACGTAGTGTGGTCCACGCCGTTGCTTCCAATGTCAGAGTCAGTGGCAGTGTCCAGGATGACTTGTCTCCCACTGCTGGCGTCCTCTTTGAAAGACACCACGATAGAGGTGTCTGGAAACACAGGCGAGTTGTCATTGATATCCAAAACTACTATCCTGACTTCAGTGGGGTAGGTGGGTTGGCTGGACAGCACTACCACGTTGATGACATCACTGTGTAGAAGTTCCCTGTCAATCACTGAAGACGTGTAAATGACCCCCGTGGTGCCGTTGATCGCAAAAAGTTTATGGCTCTCACTGAAGCGGTACGTGAAGCTGGGTCGAGTCTCTATCGTGCCCACATAGGTGCCCACGGGCTGCTCCTCCAGCACTTGGAACTCTTGGCGGACCTGGCTGGATGCTGAGTACCGCGACAGAGTCCACAAAAGGAGGAGAACCAAATGAAGCCGGCCAGAGCCCCTACCTGCAGCGTGCGCCATGGTCACCGTGATCCTCGCTCATGCACAGTCCATGCCGATGATGCCTCCACTTTTACGCGCGTCACTTCAGCATTGTATTCCGCCGCGCGCACGTACGGGGAAAAGTCAACGGGAAAGTTCTCCAAAGTGTCCAAAAGTGCTCCACAAGTTTTAGTTATCCTCCGAAGACGCGGGGCAGTGCGATAAAGTGTTATTCCAAATGCGCTCTTAACATCCTCAGTGAGAAATCCTTCAAAACATCAAGACGAAAAGTAAGTCCTTGTTGGTGATTACAGCAAAGTTGAGTCGCGGGCGGCGCACGGTCCCGCGGCGTAGACGAGAGTGCGCGCGGCTGAGGCACAACACGCACCGTCCCGTGGAAATAACGGTGCAGAGGCTTCACTCATATTGTGCTCAGGAGTCGCAGTAAGTTAGACAAAGCTGGAGTTAGTGGAACTCCCTCCCATCGCTCATCCCATTGGACGGCTGGTGCGTCTGTGCCCGCCCTCCCGCTGCTGCCCCCGGTCCAGCGGCGGACGCAGTCGACGCACGTCAGTCAAAAAGACAGGTACCGCTACTCGAGCTGCTGCTCTTTTAATGTGGGGTCAAAAGGACAACACGAGTGACAAGACGCTGAACCAAAACATTGGGTCAGACGGATAAGTAGTGAGGGGGGCGGTGGGGGGGAACGGATACGAGCAGAAACCGGTGCAAGAGAAGAAACGTGCGTAAAATGAGTGGAAGATAAGGATAGGATAGTTTCTGGAATTTGATACTGACTTGTTGATGGTCGTTCTCGTGTTGTAGGCTACTCTATACACTATAAGTAGGGCAGCTTTTGATCTCTTACCAGGCTGTTAATAGGCTAGCAAAATTAAAAAAGTAAACATTGTGGGAAATAAGTCTATTTCTAAGTCTATTAGGAAGCAAATCAAAACAACACCAGTTCAAAATGGTCTGCGTGCTGTAAATAGGTTCTATTATATATTTCCACTATGTGAATATAAATGCACAAAACAATTGAAATGTTCAATATGCTTATTTGTGATTAAGTAACATCTTATCATCTCTTTTTTTTATTGAATTAATGTGTTATATATTATGCGCGACTAAAAGCGACTGTGAAGACGTGACAGTGTCTAAACTGTGGACATGTGGCTCCATCTACTGGTCAGCACAGGAACCTGATTTTCAGGAACTCTGACAGAAACACACAGGTCAGACAAACGTTAATTTGATACTGTTAGGTAGATTTCACATGGCATGGACTCTGCCTTTAGGCATTTGGCATAAAATATCTCACACTGGGGCTATTGGGGCTTTGAGATTTTAGATTGAGAAAATGCCACAGTCTCAGATATGGGCCAGATTTCCTTAATGATTACATGGTATTTTCACCCAAATTGCCAAAAAGGAAAATTCTTCTTTGGACCGGGAATAGTGTCAGACATTTCCCTCAGTAAATGAAGCCTCCCCAGCTGCAGACTCGGGTTGTAAATCTGCTATAAGGTCTTCCAGCACAGCAGCACAGGCCCTCAAGATTCTCAGACTTACCTGGTCTGGACTCATGGCCTTGGGTGGTGATGTCATAGCTCTAGCCTACTGTTCTGAAGAAAAGAGTTGAGGTGGGAGTGGGAGTGGTGGGCCCTTGTGAGAGAGAGGCACCTGGAGGAGAGGCAGGATTGTGGTGGTCAGGTTGTCTTTAAGCCTCATATCCAGTTATTATTATTTTCATATTCAATTAGTCAGCCATTGCTTTTTTGATTAGTCAACGAGTCAAACAATTATTCTATAATTCCCTTTTGAGACTTTTTACAAATTATTTTTGATAAGATTAAGGTTCAAAATAAGCATCTTGAAAGTATATTTATAAATAAAGAGGTTATTTCACAGCATTTGTGTGTATACAGTATATGTCATTTTAATGCAATAATAGTCCTGACTTTGTTATGGCACCTGTGTTGGGGTCTGCCTATGAAGTAGATAACAATTATTGATT
>OMNZ01010788.1:0-21262 GCA_900303255.1 Lesueurigobius sanzi | reverse complement strand
CATTATGAACTAACTGCATTATGTTGGTCAGCAGAAAGGAGTTTCAGCCATTAGAATAATATGGCAGGTTTGTCAATCCAATCAATATCAAATAATGATCACGGAAAACATTTGTCAATTTTCTTTTTGGACATTTCTTTTGAAATCTCTTTCTCTCCCATAGAGTTGTATTGGTTCCAACTGAAATAGACCTCTTTAACATTTCCACATCCTGCTTCTTGGGTCTTATATTTTGTACTGTATATCTAATCGTAGTCGCAGTACTTGTCAAAAAAATGTATCTGAGCCCAGCAGTTCGCCCCGTTGCCAGGTTTGTTGTGGCAACCATCTGCTGTGAAATGCGAGTGTAATCCGTCAGACACGCAGAGACCCTGAGGAGACCTCCTCACTGTGTTTGTGCACTTGATACAGGAGCTGTGTGCGACGCATTTGTGGAATCGCTCGCTGTCATACAGTACTAAAGGAGTCATTAGGAGTGACGACCCACGGCTTTCTCTGTGAGCAGAAAGTGTCTGGATTTCTGGAATAGAAGTGTGAGAGAATCAGAGCAGTGGAGCTTGGTGTTGTGTTGCCAAAACTGTCATCCCATAATCAATTACTAGTAGTTACTGTAGAGTTTGGAAAGTAAGTATGTAAGTAAGTAAAGTTTATTTATAAAGAGCTTTTCACAGATAAAAATCGCAAAGTGCTGTACAAACATAGGAGCAGTAAAATGACATAATAAAATTCATACAAATAATTAACAAAAAGTAACAAAACCCATCAACTAAAAGCTTCCCTAAATAAAACAGTCTTCAAGTGCTTTTTAAAAGCATCGACAGTCAAGCACACGGAGGGACAGGGTCAAGTCATTCCACAGTCTGGAGACCACAACCTGAAAGGACAGGTCCCCCCGAGTTTTATAGCGAGTCTTGGGGACTTTCAGGAGACTCTGGCCTGAAGACCGGAGATTGTCAAAAAAGCATTTGGTCACTACAGTGTGTTTGATAGCTGCCCGTCAGCTAGTTGTTCCACGGCTCGCACTTGATAGTGTTTGTTAGGGATGTTCTGACACTAGTTTCGGATTATATGCCAATACCACAGATTTTTGGTATCTGTATCCAATATATATTGTGATTTTTTTCCTCTACTAATCCCAGCATATACATTTGTGTTACATTTGTTGCCTTCATGTAATCTTTAGAGTGGAAACTAAACATTGACAGCGTGAACATTAATATGCATAATGAGCCATGTGCTGTGGGCCTTGACGTCTTTCCACTGGCTTTGCTATTGTTTTTATTCACTCACAGTGGTATCGTACTGGTTCACGATATCGGTGACTACTCTGAGCCCAAGTATCGTATCAGATTGGATAGGAAAAAACTGGTATCGGGTATCAACACAAGTGCTTTTAGCTATAGAACAAAGTTTAAACTTTCAAAATTGTATGGCAAATTGCAACAACACATAAAACACTCCTAAACCTTTTGGACAGCTTTCCCAGAAGAGTAGCATCAATCTGGCTTTTGTCAATTAGTATTTCTATAGCAATCAATCTACTCTACATTTGATCCTGAATGCAGTTTAAAAACAATTGAACCTTTATTTCATGGCTTATGAAAGAATGTATCAAATGTCCTTCTATCGCTGAAGCTAACTAATTACAGTTTTACACAACTTTTGCATTCTGAGACACTATTCTGCACCAGTTCTTCATAAACAGTACAGCTTCTCAATGCTTAACCCACGCCTTGTAAAGTTCGACAGTAAATCTTTGGTGTGAAGTGTTTCGGTGCCAATGGAATTCTTGTATGAGCAAGATATACAGTATAAACCTGTCAACACTCACACTCATTAAAGGAGCTCTCGTCCTCGTGTGACCAAACAAATGTAGCACCTTGTTGTGAAGAGCAACAAGTCCAATGGAGATCTCATGTTTTACTTCTTGTTTTATCTGTATAAATTTCCAGGGGAACTATCAACACAGAGTTTTATTGCAGACAGATTGTTTTTATTGTACTCTGCAGCACATTTGTCTTGGTTTCCATGGTAACTCTCCAGTGGCCTTCACCTTACTTACTTTCTGTCAGAACCCTTTGCTTTAATATAACGTATCATAATCACAATTAGGGATGCACCGATCCAGCTTTTTTGCTTCCGATACCGATACTTGGGTTTGAGTATCTACCGATACCAAGAGAATTTTTTAAAATGTAGATTGTAGAGACATATTTGACATTTTGTACTGAGTGAGAAACTGACTGGTCCATGTTATATTACAGTAAGAGAACTTCCATTATAAAATAATCTGATCATTAATGCACTATGAACATGTTTTATGAGTAATTCTATAACAGCATTTCTCAAACTAAAATATAAACACAGACCTTCAATATTGGATAATATTATTTCACTACTTTAGATGTGATTCAGCCATCAAAATCGCCAAGGACCCTTCGCACCCATCACACAGTCTCTTCAGGGTGATGCCTTCAGGGAAGAGACTGCGGAATCTACGGGTCAGTTCCAGTCGACTGAGGAACAGTTTTGTACACAGGGCCATCGGGAAGCTGAACTCTCTCCCCTCCCTCCCTCCCCTCTTTCCCCTCCCCCGCTCCACAATCAAGGATGAGAGAAACATAATTTCGAACCATTCGAATGGTTTGACAAATAAATAATCTTGAATCTTGAATTCATTAAAAGTTAATTTCTCTACACATCAAAGTGTCTACAGCCTCAGGAGTAATGATGATATACAATTTACAAAACCAACATTTAGGACAACTATGAAAAGTGTTTGCATTTCGGTGGCTGGTGTTAAGCTTTGGAATAAATTAAGTTTAGATTTAGAACAATGTTCAAGCATGAAAAAGTTTAAGAAGAAAAAGAAAGAAATGATTTTCGTGAACTACAGTATGAATACAATGAATTGTTCACATGCTAATTGACCTTTGTTTCCTTTACTGTTTTGATTCAATTCAAAGTAACAGGAAAAAGGGCGGAATTAAATAAGCTGTACTTCTTCCCACTCCTTTTGGACATGTCAACTTGTAAACTGGCTTAGAAAAAGATGTTTTTGATTTTACTTTTGCTCTTGTTGATTTGTAACAGCCTTTTATGCTGCATTTTTGTTTGTTTTGTTAAGATACTTTGTGTGGCTAAGCATACATGTTCAAATACACTTTCAGTCATGCAGTCATAGCTTCTGTCTCAGTAGCACAATGGTGCAGTGGAGCTCGAAGTGCGGTCCAGGGGCCAAAAGCAGCCCTAAGACCAATTTTTGTTGGCCCTCAAGCTTCATGATGCGCTTGTACCAGTTTCGATGCCGGGCCCGGACAGAGTTTGCATGTCCCCCCCTCCATCTGCCCAGGTCTCCTGCGGTTTCCCCTACCACTAAAAACATGTACAATAGGCCAGGATGAATGAGGGTGTGTTTGAGAGTGAGAGTGTGGGACAACGGATGGAAATTAGCCCAAGGAAATGATGTGTTTACATGGATGGTTCTCATGTGTGTTCATTAACATGCACTGTCCCAACCAAAAAAAATACATAATGTTGAATTAACCCACAAAGTTTAATAATTTTATAGGATTATAATTTGATTAACTCATATATTGTTCTCAGCCTGAATAAAAGTATTGTTAAGACCTCTGCTAAATGCTCCCAGTTGAATGTTGGACTGCATTGACCACAGTCTGAGGCCCTCCACACTGCCCTCAATGAAAAAAGTTTGGACACCCCTGCGCTAGAGCTCTACAAACTTTTGTACTAAATTTCGAGTTCATATTTCATAGTCCTGTGTAAATGCTCTTAACTACTGGTAAAATGAACCTGAACTGAATTCCCTAAACAACTAACTGCTCAGTTAGACCTTCCTCCTTCCTTCCTTCTTCAGTATCAGAGTGAAGCAACAGAGATTACTACAACTACAGGGTACTGCACAAAACACATCTGATAGCAAAGAAATAGCCTCATCAGCCAGTAGCAACCACGATTAGCACAGATCGAACACAATGTATAAAGTCTTCTGGCAACTCAAATATGGCGTGTAACTGTCGTGTGTGTGGAAGTGATGCTGACCTAAAGGCAATTGGGTCAATTTGAACTTTTAGATAGATACTTTTGTTGGTTTCTGCCTTCTATGTTGGTAAAAAGCTGTGTCTGGGGTTTCCAAGGATATCAGTCGTGTTGCGTCACTTTTCATGAACCGATTGCAATAAAAACATTTCCCCTGGGCTATTATGAGGCTGCAAGAGATGAGAATTTACTCGAGAACACAAGTGTGACGCTGCTGTGGTGAATAAGTTGTGTTCATGTGACATCGCAACATTCTTAAAAGCCTATAGTGTAAAATTGAGGTGAAGGGAAGCTGAGAAGTCTATGCTTTGTAAGATTTCTAGTTGTAGTTTATTTCTAGTTTCTCTGTCATTCCTGGGCCAATCCACATGAAACAAACACTGCCACAAAGTTCAATGTCGTCTCTGTCACACACATATGAACTAAGGTTTAATTATTTTCTCATAAAGGTGTCCAAAAGTGGGAACAATATTCAAAAACATGTGCGTGATGTTGGCCAGGAGAAAGGACTTTCAGCCTAAAAACAGGTATAATAGATCAGGATGAATGAGAGTGATGTGTTTGTGAGGATGTAGGCTGCAATCTGGAGAGGTGTGTTTACATGGTTCTCATGTGTGTTCATTAACATGCTCTGTCCCAACCAGTGCTTTCACTAAGGATCATTTTTGTCAGTCGTTTTGAAGGACAGGGTTGTAAAAAATCTGTTGTGAGCTATTTTTATCCTTCATTAATTAATCTCTCATTATATACCTAGTATTATGTATGTAAGAAAACACAGGATAAATGGATGCAAATCTAAATATAATTTGTGAAAAAATAAATATATATTTTTAAATGAAATAATTGTTTAGAAAAATGCTGCAAAAGATTTAGAATTTTTGGATCCATTTTGAGTGTGATAAAATTCTAAAACTGCAGATTTTCTGTACGTAAGAGTCCTCCAGAGTCTGTCCTAGGACTTGTTCTTCCAGAAGAACTCTTTCAGCTAATAACACATTTTGTCAGCTTTATGAAGAAATTTGTGCTCAAGTTTGTTTCATAAATGAGGCCCAATATTCACAAACATGTGGTTGGTGTTTCAGCCATAGAATAATATGGCAGCTTTGTCAATCCAGTCACTATCAAATAATGATCAATCAATCAATCAATCAATTTATTTATTTTTGTAACGCCCAATATCATAACAGAAGTCATCTCAAATGTCGGTATGGACAAAAACAAATCAATATCAGACTCAAGAATGATTAAAAATAAGTCACACACAAATGAAATGTCTCGACCAGATGTAATGTCCCGTGAATAAGTAAATCACTTAGAGTAACAAGCTTAGAGTATCCCCCATCCTTAGACCTTCCTCTACGGCGAGGAAAAACCCCAAAAAACCACATGGTAAAAAAAAATGAGGAAACCTCGAGGAAAACCAATTAAAGGAAGGATCCATCTCCCTTGGACGAATGGGCCAGTGGTGAATTTTGGTCGACCAGAATCCAATAGATCAGGGAAAACATTTTATTTTTTGAAAATTTCTTTCAAAAAGGACCTGAAAGATGGCGAAGCCAGAGAAAACTCTGACGTGCAAATCGGTCGTCCGACCTGGGTATATGGGCGAAAGACTAACTGAACCATCTGGTAGCTGGTTCTACCCGATGTCTCCTGTTCTCCTATGAAGTTGTTTTGGCACCTGCTCCAAGCCTCCAACTGGAATAAAATACAACCTATTGAAATGGTGTCACTTCTGACGTCACTCAAATACAACTCCTGTATCATTGGTATATTTTGTATTTTTACATTATGCATAAACAATGTAGGCCAAATTTTATTGAAATTGGAGAGTGAAACACCGTGCTTATTGTTGATAACTTAAGCTCACAACATTATCATCAGTTACAGTATTAAAAGCAGAACATGGAACATTCTAAACCAGTGGAGCCCAAAGTTTTTGCCTTCTTGTAATGTTATGTAACTGTGAAGCACTTGGAATTGCACTCCAAAAAGCAACACACATAAGTTTACATCCTGAGATTCTGCCAGGGTGTGCAAAAGGTCTCACTCCATTGGCAACATTTTACTTGACATGTCAGAATTACAGCAATTAAAGTCATTTAAACTGGTTAAGATATAACTTTTTGCAGTGTTCCTGTGCACAAATCTAGAAATGAACTTGCAGAACAATGAGTGGTGGAGTACATCAAGTGGTTATGCAGCACCATCATGTGGCCAAATTGGTCAACTGCATGTCCACTGGACTTGAGAAAGCTTCACATTATGGAAAGATGGAGAGAAAGGTCCAAGACGAGGAGAGAGATCTGTCGTATTTCACAGATTTGCATTTCTTCCTTTGTCAGGTGCAGTTGCGGTGAAAGAAGTGGTTCCACTTTCTCCCGTCAAAGCCTCATCTGCAGAGACACAGCAGCACAGCACTGAAGGAGCCACTCTCAGCAACAACCACCCCCCTCATGTCTCCACGGAAACCAACAACCAACGACCACAGGCGCCTAAAGAGCAGGAGGGAGAGGAAGAGCTCACCATCTCTGAGCTGGTCTACAGGTACAAACACTCACAACAGAACCACAGGAACACGGTCGGTTTTAAAACACAGACGGAAATCAGGTTAGTCATGGGATTTTCGGCTCTTTTTGGAGCTCTAGATTAAATTAACAAAAGGTTTGATGGATATTTTGCTTAGTGACTTGTTGAATGAACCATTCTATTACTCCCTACACATAACCATAATTAATCATATATAGAGTCAAATGAACAAATATAAAGTTATGGTTTTTTACAAACTGCGCCAGTCCTGTCGTCTTCTTTCCTCCTCCTCCTCTCCTCTGCTCTGTAGGAGCTCGAGGAGCACTCCCCAGGCTAATATCTCTCTTCCTAGCAAGTGCCCAGGCTAATGGTCAGAATCACCGGGCAGAGGATTTAACCTTAATGTGCATGTTTTGGGTTGATGGGGGAAACCCAAATATATGGCATTTTAGATTAGCCTGGGAATACCCATGCTGCTCGCGCTCAAATCTTTTCGAATTGCTCGACAGCCTGGAACCATGGCCCAAATCTTCGCAGGGATTTGGGGACCAATCACAGAACGGGGAGGAACGGCAAGAAGATGACGCACACTATTGGACAGACTGGATTAGCTGAGGCTCATACGTCATCCCGTACAATTGATACGATCGGCTCTGGGCTACATGCAGATGCATATGATAGACATTCGTAGCCCAATAAACGGCTAAGGACAATCGAAAACGGGTGGTTCCCAGACTAAATATTCACTTGTGATATTCAGTCTGGTGCTAGCCAGGCTAATTTTAGATGGTATTTTCATTGAAAACACAGTTTGAGAATGTTCACATTATTTTATGTTTTGTTTCTGTTTTGTTTTGTTCATTGTCACTATTGAAACATAGATCACACTTTTATGCTCAAACAATTACTGAGTACTCACAATACTCAAGTAGTATTTCTCCATTTTACTTTTACTAGTAATTATTTGTGTCACTATTTTTTACTTCTAAAAATTATATGAATGTAGCATTCCTCTTTGTATTTTGGCAAAGCTACCCTCCTGTAATTTGATGCAACTGTGAAGTACTTTGTGCATGAGTCGTCCTGTACCTCAGTGTTTCCCAACCATGGGTACAGGGACCCTTGGGGGAATAATTTCAGATACAAAATTGTATTTTTTATTGTTATGTTCAAGGAAATTCTATTTAAACTAAAGTTTGAGAATATTTAGTAGCCTTTTTACTAATAAATGGGAGCATTAATCATTCTTTTTCTAACTAATCATCAAAACCATGAAGGCAGGGGGTGCTTGGAGTATAAATAAAAGGCCCAAGGGATACGCAAGACAAAAAGGTTGGGAACCACTGCTGTACTAAGCCTCTGTGTGTGGAGATAGTTTCCCACTGCTGAGGTTTGTGCCTGTCTCCTCAGCCCCTGTGCCAGCCTGCTGCCCACCCCGGTGGAGGACAGCCATGGGGGGGTGGACCTCCTGTTCTCGTCCCCAGTGCAGAGTCCGGCCCGGCTGCTGCGGGAGCTCCACGCTGACCCGGACATCCAGGCCCAGCTGGAGGCCGAGAGGGAGAGGGACCGGGCCTACGAGCGCACGCGGGTGGCCGCCAACAGGAGCATGGGCGGAGTCCTCAGCCTGCTGTCGTCCAATGAGAGAGTGCGGTCGTGCGTGTGGAGCGTAGTGCGGTTGGTTGCTGTGGTGATGGGGGTGTTGTTGATCAGTGTGCCCACTCTGCTGCTGCTGTTGGAGTCGGACATCGATGTGTCCTTCCTCCATGAGATCAGGCAGACCCCAGAGTTTGAGCAGTTCCACTACGAGTACTACTGTCCCCTGAGGCGGTGGCTGCTGTGTAAGGTCAGCACGGCCATGGACCACCTCTCGTCCGACTAGAGACTCTGCACACACACAGACCAGAGGCTGGCTCAGCAGGTTTTTCAGTACAGGAGATAGTCTTAAAGAGCTCAGTTTGAAGTAGGTGTCGCACTTGGACTGAACACCTGTTGAGGCAGACTCCTCTGGGACTCGAAGGACACTTTGACGCCGGTGTTTGGACTGAACTGAAGGACATAACACATGGACACAGAAAGTCCTGAATTTTCCTGATCCACACTCCTGACGCTGACGATCCAATGAGACAACTCCCAAATATCATTCAGCATTCTGATTGGTTGTGGCCCTCGGAGCAAAGGGCCTGATCGGGCGAAGAGTCGGTCAGTCATGACGGAGTCCCGCACTGACTGTATTCCTAAAACAGGGCGAATACCGAAAATTGATACAAAATCTTCAAAGTTGTTTTTCACCTTTTGTACATTTTTATGTGATCTGATCTTTCAGGAATTTTTCAGTCAGAACTTTGAGCTTATTTTGAAATTTAAGAGTTTACAAAAGACATCAAAAAAGTACATTTACTAAACCTTTAGCGGGGTTGTGGGTGAAATCCAACTATTTTTCGGGCTACCGTTGGCGTTAGCCGACCGGGTAGTGTTTTCCTACTGAGCGTATAGCACAAAGCCCCTCCCACTCACACAGCAGATTACATGATGTCATTCTGAACACAGGAGCTGCCAGAGAACGTCTCGTCTACGTGAACACAAGTGTCTCATTCAGCTGTGCATCGTCTGGTCTGTGTCGAATCACTAGCATTCAACTACATGTGTTAGCTCCGTATGTGCTGATAGTAAGAGTCTATATTTACAGTAGGTCGAGCGAAGTCAAGGAAGGGTTTGTGAATACAGTTAGTAAGAAGGGACAATGCTGAAAGTGCAGTATTACCAAAAGAAATAGTGTTAATGAAGAAGTGGAGTGGAACGTGATGGATATTCGGAAGAAATCGTTTTTTGGGGCCCGAGGAAACGTTTGAACAAAATACTAAGATCTTGTACAAGCGCTGAGGTCAACTCTGATTAAAATGATACTTAAAACAGGAAATTAAAATGTCTCGATCCATGTCTGACGCCGATTCTTAAATCATACAGTGCACAGCGTAATGAGTACACCCCCTTTGAAACAGCATCTCAATGAACAGTGAATATAACATCTGTTTAACTTCTAACATGAAAGTTATATCAATTATATAACTTTGAGCACAAAATATGAGTACACCTCACAACAAAAAATTACTACATAGATCTATTACTTTGTTTGGCCTCCTTGGTTTCTAATGACAGCTTCAAGTCTTCTAGGCGTGGAATGAACAAGTTGGCGGCATTTTGCGACAGCCATCTTGATCCATTCTTCAACAATGACCTCGTTTACAGACTGGATGCTGATGGAGAGAGTGAGACAGATGTTTCATTTGGTTCAGACCAGGAGACAAACCTGGCTCCGAATTACTTTCACCCTGTTCTCCTTCAGCCTTAGAGGTGTGTTTAGGATCATTGTCATGTTGGAAAACTGCACGACGACCAAGGGCCCGGGGTGATGGAGCATCTACCAATACGAATAAATCAGGTCTAAACCAGGACTAAACTAGGTCTAAACCACAACTAAACTAGGTCTAAACCAGGACTAAACCACAGCTAAACTAGGTCTAAACCAGGACTAAACCAAAACTAAACTAGGTCTAAACCAGGACTAATCTTTGACTAAATCAGGTCTAAACCAGGACTAAACTAGGTCTAAACCAGGACTAATCTATGACTAAATCAGGTCTAAACCAGGACTAATATTAGAAAGAGTCAAAGATCCGCACAAGCTGCAGTAAGCTCACCATTTATTTGGCACCACAAGTGTAACGTTTCGGGCGTCAGCCCTTCATCAGACAGTGATGTCTAAACCAGGACCAAACTTTGACTAAATCAGGTCTAAACCACGACTAAACCAGGACTAAACCACAACTAAACCAGGACTAAACCACAACTAAACCAGGACTAAACCAGGTCTAAACTATGACTAAATCAGGTCTAAACTAGGTCTAAACCAGGACTAAACCACACCTAAACTAGGTCTAAACCTAAACTATGACTAAATCAGGTCTAAACCAGGACTAAACTATGACTAAATCAGGTCTAAACTAGGTCAAAACCAGGACTAAACTATGACTAAATCAGGTCTAATCCAGGACTAATCTATGATTAAACCAGATCTAAATCAGATCTAAACGAGTAAACCACTAAGCCTAGTCTAAATATGGACCAAACCAATTCATCGTCGATAGGTCACTTAGAAAATAAAATACTTTTACTTTTAACCCAATTTTTAAAATGTAGTGGAGTAGAAAGGACAGATGCTGCTTTAAAATGTAGTGAAGTAAAAGTAAAAATATTCATCATAAAATTGACTTAAGTAAAGTAAAAGTACCTATAATTTGGTACTTTTTACTTGTTACTTTCCACGCTGCTGTGCACCGAGCCAATGAAACACAGCTCCCCAACACCAGCAGCTCCCTCTGGTGGTGGCAGCAGTGGGTTACAGAGATATTGTTTAAAATGTTACTTTTTAAAGGGGGTGTACTTGTTTACGCTGTGCTCTGTATTTTCCAAATTTAATTATTTACCTAAACAGCGCGCGGCCCTCGAGTGCAGTAGGTGAACACAAAAAGAGAAAGTGCAATATGGAGAATATGGAGAAGACCAATATCCAGTGCTAGACTTGACTGAGGTAAGACTGGAGACTTAGTTATTAGTGTATAGAACTTTAAGTGTATAAAGTGTAAAGATACAATTGCAGATACATTGGCAGTATGTGGCGGCATGGACTGAATCCTCAGGAAAGGGCATCGACGTCAACAACATATGAAACTCTCCGTGTTGTGTTAAACGCATCATCATGTACATCGTGTGTAAATGTCTTCGTGTAACTGTACCTGTATTTAGCCACCAGATGGCCTCGTACCATATCCATAGCATGTCCCTCGTCCTGTCCGGTGCTCCATGTAGCAGTGTGTGTCCTTCTTACCCCAACACTTCTCGTGAACAGTAGCATCTGGCCCTCCGCTGCGGCGCTGTAGCCCGGGCTCTTTCCGTCCACTCCGACCAGTAGCTCAGGAGCAAACTGTGGGTCCCCATGGCTTCACAGGTGCTTTTCTCTTTGTGTCATGGGGCTATTTCAACACAAGCGAGTCCCACGGTTAGGAAAGAGAAGGCTGTGACTGTGCACATCTGCCAGCGTTCTGCCTTGACAGCATTATGCAGCAGCAGACCCATGTGAAGTCCCTACTGTGGCACATTAAACAAGAGAAGGGCCGACTACAGCTTCACTCATGATTAAACATACACTGGACTATAGGGCTGGATTATTACATCGCTAATACTGCAAAAAATACATCTCTACGTTAGTTTAAATGACTCAAATTCACATTTTTTATCTAAATTTGAGGTTTTTTGACTACTCTCACTTGTTAATCCGAACCGTGCTAGGCTCAGGCTGGACTCGGGAGGAGTCTGTGTCCCCTGAATGGCCCGCACCCACACGTGCACAAACGAACTGAGCCGCGGCCAGATAAGTGACTTTGATTTGAGCAACTAATTTCTAAAAAGTCCAGAGGTTAGTTTTTATTCTTAAATTTAGAAAAAGAGGACAACACAATCTTTTTTCAAGGTTATTCAGATTTATTATCTAATTTTGAGTGTTATTTGATATTCTTTCTTTATTTAGGTGTAAAAGAAACTTACTAGGGCTGCAACTAACGATTATTTTTGCGATTAATTGAGAAAAGCGCGTGGAAATTGTATTTACAAATGTTTAACTTCATTAAGCTAAAGAAACGCTGGTAGAGAATAGATAAAGATAATGTTTGTTGAAGGCTCTTAGTGATTGGACACATGTGAACATGACATTCATCATTTGAAAGCTAAGAAGAAATTAAACTACTGAAGGCTGCACTACATAAAAAACTTTCAAATCATGTAAATATTAGACTTGGACATGTTTACCTCAGATCTGTGGGGGAAAACATATCCTACCTTTAAAGAGAAAGGATTTAAAATACAAACTTTTATTGTAATTCTGGCTCTGTCTGAATGAAAAATCAGACAAGTCTTTCTCGAAAACGATGAATCGATTCACTAGCAAGGACCACGCCACAATCAAATGCGTTTGAGGACAGAATTCTGTAGACGTGATGGTGGGCAGATGAGACTTTGGATGGGGGCTCTGTCTCCGAAAGAGCTGGTCTGCCCAACAGCTTCAGGACCCCCCACTCTGAGTAGGAATCAGCGCTGAAAGACAAAACATGAGAAATGCGAAGAGAGGGTGGGGTCGACAGATCGAGCGAACAGAATGAAGGGTTGGTTATAAAGGGGGGTGATTAGAGGTGTGGCAGGTCTGAGGGAGTGGCTTGAGGAAAGGAGGTTGAGACCTGGTCCTCCTCCTGAACCTCAGTTAATCGCTATAAAGTTAAGTTTTCGATTAATCAATTCGTTGTTTCAGCCCTAAAACTTACCCAACTGGGAGATTTCTTGAAATTAGTTTCTCAAATCAAGGGCAAATTGACTTTATGTGCACTAGAGTAGGGATCTCTAACCAGTACCGGTAGCTCGCCAGCCTTTTCCAAGTAGCTCGGTGAAAAAGGAAAGGAATATCCCTAACAAAAACTTACCTCACCATCAAAGCTCTAATGTGAGGCCAGTTTTTGTCCTGTACATCACTTTTCTTTACAGCCGTTCACGTTATTAGCGGCGCTTTAATGCAAAACCAAGCAGCTTTAGCAGAAATTTGTCCCACCGTCCATGTCGTAACTGGAAAATGCTACTGGAAACCAAGCTAATTCAGAAATCGGCGATTCCTATTTTTTGGTAGCAGCTCGTCCTTCTCGGCAACATTCTCGAAACATATGCCCCGTGCGTCCACATGGAGGTATTGTCCCGTCTTCAGTGTCCTCATCCTCATGCTCCGTTAGGCCACGCCCCCTAAGCTCCGTAGACTTCGGGTACCCTCTCTGTCCGAGTTCCATCTTGTGCATGTTTCATCCGTACTTAGCGCTCTGAAGATTTATCGTGGCATTGGTTCCCCTCCCTTCGTGCGTCTCGGCTTGGCTGTCTTGATCTCTTAGGGTTTGAAGAAAAAAAAACAAAAGCATGTTGAGAAAATAAAGATCTCCACGCTGCTCCATGATGACCAGTTGTTTATGAGTATTACATCGTCATTAGTTTAGACCAGGGGGAGGCGTTCTGTCAGAGAACCTTTGGTCCCAAGATCATTTTGAGGGACATTCTTACATGTTCGCTGGACATAAATCCTGGAGGAAATGACGAAAGGGGAGACACTGCAGGCAACACATTTTAGACCAGTTTGCTCTTGTAACATACAGGTATAAACTTTCATCTGGAAACAAATAAATGACCTAATCTTTACAATAAGGAGTGTGATTATTAGATGTACAATCCAGCTTTTTTGCTTGTTTGAATACGCAGGGCCGGCCCGAGCTTTCACGGGGCCCCAAGCAGAATTTTGTCTTGGGGCCCTCATGACATAGTTTGCTATTGGATAGATACTCCATATTCGAGAAAATGAGATACAGCGGTAAATCTGGCACTTCTCACCCGACAATGTTTGCAAAAGCAAACAAAGCAATGTTTGCTTCAGGGAGGAGACTGCGGAATCTACGGGTCAGTTCCAGTCGACTGAGGAACAGTTTTGTACACAGGGCCATCGGGAAGCTGAACTCCCTCCCCTCCCTCCCTCCCCTCTTTCCCCTCCCCCGCTCCACAATCAAGGATGAGAGAAACATAATTTCGAACCATTCACATGGTTTGACAAATAAAGAATCTTGAATCTTGAATCTTGAAAAGGAAGTAGACAGTCATTTTCAGGAGAGACGAGGGCAATATTCAAGATTCAATTTATTGTCATTTCTATGTGCACATAAAAACAGTCCACAGTCTGTTTGTAAAAAAGGCATTTAAAAGTTCAAGTGAGAAGTCTGTTATCTGCCTCGCTGCATACTTTGGTTTCAGATTCTTATCACAGATGGAACAAAGCTATGCGTGAGGCGGCTGGTTCTGGAGGCAATGCTTCTGTACCTCCTGCCAGAAGGCAATACTGTAGAACAAGCTGTGAGACGGATGGGAGGGATCCTTTATTATGCAGTGACCTCTCAATATTTGAAGCAACATTATTTTGGGCCCCCTGGTGGTCTCGGGGCTCTAAGCAGCTGCATAGTCTGCTTATAGGCTAGTGCCGGCCCTGTGAATACCTACCAATACCCGATACCAACCGATACTGTGAGATTTTCACAAAAGTAGGTTTGTGGATGACTTATTTGTTGTTTACGCAAAGAAACTGTAGTTAATATGCAGTGAGTGAAAAAGTGACCATTCGAATATACGACTTCCAACTAACGGGGACTTGATCAGTAATGCATTATCAATCAATCAAACAATTTATTTTTGTAACGTCCAATATCACAACAGGAGTCGTCTCAGAGGACAGCACAGAAAAAACAAATTAATAGAGAAAACTAGGAAATATGTTTTATCAGTGATTCTGTGACAGTGTTTCTCAAACTAAAATGCAAACACTAGAGGCCAGTATTAGCCTACTTCACTACTGTAGGTGTGACTCTACTTCACTACTGTAGGTGTGACTCAGTCATAGCTTCTGTCACAGCCTTGACTGGTTGAAGCTAGCTTTAGCATACTGCTGCTAACTGCAGTATTTTGCGTGGCGATCGATAGTGGGGCGACAGTGGCGCAAGTAAAGTAGTACAGTGGGTCGTCTTGAAACCGGAGGGTTAGCGGTTTGATTCCTGCAGGTGCGCACTGTCATAGTGTCCTTGGGCAAGACACTTCTGAACAAAGCTTCAAAATATTGTTAAGTCCAAGACTGTAAAGTTTGGAGTCTGTAGGAGCTACTAAAGTGGAGATGTTGTGGCCACAATGTGAGAAAATGGGTATTGAAGTTACAATTTCCTGTATCATTATCGGTGCATTAATTACACTCTTTATTGTAAAAAATCAGGACATTTATTTGTTTCCAGGTGATAGTTCACATGTAAAGAGAACAAACTGGCCCAAAACCAGAAAAAAAAAAAAAAATGCAGTGTCTCGCCGTAATCCAAGCACTTTTTATCTAAGAATAAGATGATAATTTTTTCCTCCTACAGAACATTCTTACTCATTAAAAATACTGAAAACGTCCCTCATTTCCCCGTTAGGTCGTATACGATGCACAACACTGACATATGTAGAAAGTAGTGCTTTACTCTGGGCCTCGATTGGGAGGGTTGGCGCCCCCCTCAGGCCAACCCGCCTCCCCCTGGTTTACACTGGGCTTTTGCTGTGTATGAACCATAGCTCTGCAGAGAAAACACGTTGCCGATGGTCATAAACTCGTCTCGTCATTCTCGCAGCAGACCAGTGTCATCTCCTGGACATTTGAGCTTGTCGCACTCACCAGTAGCACAGGGGTTTGTAGCTCGTGTCAGAATCTGGGTTATTCGACAAGCTCTCGCTCTGAGCTAGTCATGTGTTTAGTGTCTTTATTTCTGTACTTAAACAAGACTGTGATTCTCTCATTAGACACGTCCAGAGGTGGGGTAAAGTGACTGGAGTTTTGAAGGAACTGTTCTTAAAGGCTCTATACCTAACTATCTATACCTAATAGTGCTATTGTGGAGTGTAAAACGAATTACATGACTGAAATGTCCAGGTTAAGAGCTTTCAAATGACCTACAGCAGGGGTTTTTAATCAGTGGTCCGTGGCCCCCTGGTGGTCCGTTTCTTGCAATCCAGTTTAACTACTAAAAAATACACTAGGGTCGCCACATAGTGAATATTAAAGGCACTATACCTGATTTTTTTTATGATTTAATGATGATTTCAAATTACAAGTAATGGAAGAGCGAGCGAGTAAAATAAATGATAGTTGTGGTCCAGACTCATTCCTAACTTTACTAACATATTTCGAAAATCATGTTTCTTCTTAGAGATGATTTCACAACTGGCGGGGTCACTTTTCAGGTTCATGGTCACAGAAATGCAAGAAAACTAGCAAACTCGTGAAATTGACAATAAATGCTTCATATTTAGATTTCCAGAAATGTCTCCCTTTGCAATTTACTAAAAAAGGAAAAAAAAAATCTAATTTCATTCCACTGCTAGGAAAAAAATCAGGTATAGTCCCTTTAATGAATCAAATTGATATATCTCTGTTAATAATTCTACTTTTGTTATTTTAAACATTTGGAAACAGGGAAGGCTCGGCACACCTATAGGAACGACAGGTGCGTTGAAGACGAAGGAACTTATCTTGAAAAGAAAAACTCCTGCACACTGTCTCACTCTTATGAATTTTATTTCAGCAACGTTTCGGTCCAACTGACCTTTGTCACGCTAAACATTTGAAAACACAAAGCATTGTAAAATAAAGTATATAGCCCTCTTTTATACAATAAAATAGGGCTATATTGCACACATACTGGGCCGCAGACCACTGCTTAGTCTGAATGGTGGTCCCTGGGCAGAACCAGTTGAAAACCCCTGACGTACAGCATGTCCATTCACTTACATTAGTAAGTATCGGTTCAGTATCGGATATTTGCAATCGTAATTTTGTGCTGATATCGGCTCCGATATCCGATACCAGCATCGGATCGGTGCATCCCTAGTTTGGACCACAACTATCAATTTAATTAACTTGCTTCCTCTTTCAATTTGTAATGAAAAAAATCAGGTATAGTGCCTTTAAGTCTACTTTTTACTTGAGTTTAAAAGTTATTAAATGAATTGTGCCAAAAATAAGCCATAACAAAGCAGTATATAGAATTCGAACTGGCATTAAATCAAAAGTTCTTGGAAAGTCATGACATTGATCAACTAATTTTATAGGATAGGTTTGTCAAAAATACAAAAATTAGGATCTAGACTGGAGTTTTGGCAGAAATCATACTGTTTCTGGTCAAAAGTTGTCCGTTGTATCCAATTTTCTATTGCATATGGAAATTAAAAATGTAGTATTTGGGCATTAAAGTGGCATTTAAAAGGATTTGACTTGCTGCTACCTGTATAAACCCTGTAAACCTATCTCCCTTTTCATCACTTCTACTCGAGTGCGTTAATTCGTTGGTAACATGACTTTGGAAGCTTTACCCACCTCTGGACACACCTTAGTGCACACAGTGATGTCATATCTGGAGTTTGGCGTAGCAGACCGGAGTTTAAGAGCGTGCTACTCATCCAAACTACTCAAAAAACAACGGTATCTTCTTCAGAGGGATTTCTTTCACTGATCTCAGGTCTCTCTTATGCAAAGCGACTGGGCACACATCGGTCATCATCACGTGGCATGTTTAGTAGCAGACTCGATCGCACGGTCTCTTTTGTTGTTTTGTTATTAGTTTTAGCTTTTGGGTCAGACTCTCGCTCCCATTCTGTCCGCTCTGGGAGATTTAAAAATAAAAGAGAAAATATATATATAAAATGATGTCCCCAGTAGTGACCCCTCCCTCCTTTTGGGACAACCAAGCCTTATGAACTTTGTCAAGTGAACGTTTTGAATGTTTGTATGTTCTCCAAGGAAACAAAAAAAAAACATGGGTTGTTTTATATGATAATACTGCCACAATAAAGCTCCCAAATAAATATTTATCTTGAGGTTCTGGGTACCGTGTGTTGAATTTTGGGGGACCACAAAGGTTCAGGGAATTTTGTTTAATTTAGTTCAAAAAGCTAATTTGAGTCTATAAATGACAGCGGAAGTATCCATCCAGCAATTAGCATGGAGTATGTCTCCCTCTTGTGGCGGTTCTGACACATGACTGTGTTCTTGTCTGTTACTTTTATAAATTTCTATTATTCAAACTTTCCAAAGACATGCCTCCGTCTATCATCAAAAAGCAAAAAAAGAAAAAAGTATTAGGCCTATTCATTATCAACAGCTACACCACTAATCAGTTAAATAAATGGCCAAGTAGTAGGTTGTGGGCTGTAGTGGCCACAGACAAAACAGCTAAATTGTACACATTTGTACCATTAAATCATCAGCACATTGTGTGTCTCAGTCTGTCACTGAGGGAGCTGCTCCTCTACAGCAGTGTTTCCCAACCAGGGGTACGGGGACCCCCTGGGGGTACGCGAGAGCTTAGCAGGGGGTACTTGGAATCATTTCAGATAAAAAACAAATTGTATTTTTGATTATTATGTTCAAAGAAAAGCTATTTTTAGGAAGAATAATTGTATAGAGTGAGAACTTGAGAGTATTTAGTGTCTTTTAACTGAACAATTTGAGTTTTAGTTATTCACTTTCTCACTAATCCGCAAAACCATCGTAGCAGGGGGTACTTGGAGTATAAATGAACGGCCCAAGGGGTACGCAAGACAATAAAGGTTGGGAACCACTGCTCTACAGTCCTGTGCAATGGGTGAGAGGTGTTGTCCATGATGGATGTGAACTTGGCCAACACCCTCCTCTCACTCACCTCCTCCACAGAGTCCAGTGGGCCCCAGGACAGAGCTGGACCTCCTGACCAGCTTGTTCAGTCTCTTCCTGTCCCGCTCTTTGCTGCTGGGGGCCCAGCAGACCACAGCGTAGAGGACAGCAGAGGCCACCACAGAGTCATAGTGAGTCTTGAGCAGAGGTCTGATCACTCTCCTCAGAAGGTAGAGGTGACTTTGGCTCTTGCACTGCGCAATATTACTGTAATGTACATTAAAGTACAAGGTTCCCTAAGCAATGATGGTACTCTTTACTGAATAAAAAAATACTAATTTACATGTGAAAACATCAATACAAAACATGCATACACATTACACAACAGTCCATTTTAAATGGAAGCAGCCTCAGCCCTCCTTAAAAGATCATGGAAAAATCATTTTCATAAAAATGTATAAACTCTGTAAACTCTTTTTCGGAGCGCAGTGTTCAAGCTCTGGACAATTCATCACAAGCCCCACCTCAGCTGAACAGAGGATTCTGGGAAATGTAGGTATGGACTGATGTTTGCCTCTCTCTACAATGAACAAGAGAAACTTAAGCAAGTCCTGCATTTGGCAACACTTTTCTGAGCAGTCCTCTCTCCCAGCAAGAAGAAAAACTGAATGTTCACAAGCAGTTATCCATAAGGACAGGCAGATTTCTGTAGGCGACGATGGATCATTTACATGTTTACAACTAAAAGTGTCCCAAAGCAAGTAAAGTTAAAAAAGAGAGCCTTGTCTTGCAGTTCAGAGGCATCACTTAAAGACACTGAAACCACAAAAGCTGTTTACGCAACGGGCCAAGCAGAGAACGCATCGGCACATCCACAAGAATCCACTTTTTGTTCTACAGCTGAAGCACAAGCGCCAAGCAATCTGTTTCAGTGGTGTACAAGTAAAAATACTAATTATAGGTAGTTTTGTAGGTTTATGTTTATTCCAAGCCCCAGCCCTCTGTTTAAAGAGGCTTATGAGATCACCATTTACTCAAGGTAAATGATGCCCTTTGGTCTTAATGGTTGTCCAAGGGGCATCCTTTTCAATAACAGCACAAGTTCAGTATAAAAAAAAAGGTTCTATGCAATTTCAATATCAGGAATTAGGCCAAGTCTGTTTCAATTTATCCATTACAAATCATTTATAAAGAGATCATTGTTAAAAGATTTTGTGTTGCGTATTCTCACATACACTGCCTGGCCAAAAATAAAGTCGCCACCTGGATTTAACTAAGCAAATAGAGCTGGGGCTGATGCAGTTTGTCAGTTTTAGATTCAGCAACATTATATGCCCAAAGAATGAGATCAGCTGAAACATGAACATCATGAATTATTATTTATGAGTTATTCCATCAATGGGTTTCTTCTTCTAAGATGACAATCCCAGGATCAGGCTCATGTGGTGAAAGAGTGATTCAGGAGTGTGGATGATCAGTTTCACACATGGATGGATCTTAACTCCACTGAGAATAGTTGGGATGTGCTGGAGAAGGCTTTGCTCAGTGTTCACATTCTTCTTCAACATCAATACAAGATCGTAGTGAAAAATGAATGCCACACTGTAAGGAAATAAATCTTTGGACATTGCAGAAGCTCATTGAAACAATGCCACAGCAAACGGTGCTGTGATCAAAGCTAAAGGTGGCCTAATGTGCGTGTAACATTTTTTTGTTGTGACTTGTTTTTTGGCCAGGCAGTGTATTTTGGAGAAAGATGAGAGGTTAAGATTTCCCATACCCAGTATTTGATATGGTCACTAAAACAGTCAGGGACAGGACACCAGATATGATGATTCTATTAGGTTCTGTGACTAGACTCCAGGAGAGTCTGTCAAGGAGAGATTGACAATTAAGACCAAGTCTCCTTAATGATTTGAACCATTAAATAAATAAATAAATTACGCTTGGTGTAGAGGGATCAATCCAATTTAAGTTGAAATCCCCAAATAAAATATGTCAGAGAAACTGGACACAAAGTGCTCACTTCTTGAAAAAGACTTGTTGGAGCCAATACACGTGAAAGAAACCAGCAACATGTTTTAAAATATTTTAATGTTTTAATTAGCACAGTACAAGAAAGGCTTTTTATCCATCCATCTTCTTCCACTTATCCCTTGCCGGGTCATGGGGGCAGCAGTCCAAGCTGCACAGATCATACTGCACCAGTCCCTCATGATGGGTCCACAGGAGGATGGTCTCACACGACGCTCCCTCACCTCTGGGCGATGTAAGATAGTTCTTTATTGATCTCACAATGGAGAAATTTACTTGTCACAACAGCTCTTAGGACAGGATCACACAGGGGGGTGCACAAAGTCAGGAAAAGTGCCATCAAAG
>OMNZ01010772.1:0-27500 GCA_900303255.1 Lesueurigobius sanzi | reverse complement strand
GGTTGCAAAATGTGCTTATACACTCAACTCTAAGAAGAAATGGGATTTTAGAAATGTGTGGGAAAGTTAGGAATGTGTTTGGACCACAACTAGCAATTTGTTTTACTTGCTCCCTCTTCCATTATTTGTAATGTAAAAAAATATGAAAAATCAGGTATAGTGCCTTTAAATGCTATATTCTTGGCTTCATAATGTTATTCTTTCTCCATTTCTCCACTGGCAGCTGTGCATTCAGACTGTTTACCTCACATTTGTTCATTTAAAAAAGAGAGAATTCAAACCAAATACTGTATTTAACCGTCAGCAGAGACAGTTGTGTTCGAGCAGCTCATAATTCGGCACAGAAGTTAAAGACATTCTCAGCATCAGGTGGAAAGTGTCCCGTCAGCAGCTGGGGTTAGCGGCTGCAGCTGCCCCGCCCTGATGTTGCCTTGGCAAAGGTCACAAAGACACACACACCTACTAAACTGTGACATTATGACATTTTCAGTGTCAGATAGAGATATACATGAAGAGTTCATTTGCAAAAGCAGATATTTGAATGTTTTGCTTGATTATTTTAGATAATTATCACATTAACTCTACAGGTGAGACCGGTGAAAGTAAAGTTGAATCACTTTGATCAATTTATTTATTTATTCTTTTATTTGGTTGGGACAGTGCATGTTAATGAACACACATGAGAACCATGCATGTAAACACACCACTCCGGATTGTAGCCTTGGGCTAATTTGCATCCGTTGTCCCACACTCATACACACAAACACGCTCTCATTCATCCTGGCCTATTGTTTTTAGTGGTAGGGGAAACCGGAGCACCCGGAGGAAACCGGAGCAGACACGAGGAGAACATGCAAACTCCACACAGAAAGGCCCCGTCCTGGCCCGGGGATCAAACCTGGGACCTTCTAGCTGTGAAGCACGAGCGCTAACCACTGTGCTACCGTGCCGCCAATAACAGGTGATATTTCTGATTCACTAAACTCTGAAAAACTGAGTAAATTTACTTATACTGTTCTTAAGTGGAGTTTTTGAGAATCTGTGTTTTACTTGAGTAGTATTTTTGTTGTCAACGTATTACTTTTACTCCACTACATTAGGCAAACAAATATAATACTTAGTTACTCATTACTTACGGAGTGCAGACAAGTTGGCTGTGTCGTGTTTTTTTCTCTGATTTAAGGGGAGACACTGCAGGCTAAACTCTTTTTATTTTTATTTTTTCATTTTTAAGGTTTTGAGCCAGTTTGCTCTCATATAAACCTGGACAGAAATACACAACCTAATCCTTACAATAAGGAGTGTCATTTTTGCCTGATCCAACATTTCTCCATAGAACTACCGGTATGTGGGAAATTGTAACTTCACGACTTTCTCAAAATGCATTTTCTTACATTATGGGATTTTCCAACATTTAATTTCTAGCCTGATTTATTACGATATGAATCCCAAAAAACAAAGCGAAATTAGATTTTTTTACATACAGTATTTATTACTACTATACTATCACTTTCATTTGAGCAATATTTGACCAGAAGTATCTGTACTTTTAGTCAAACAAAGAAATGAAGTAAACAAAGCAAGCAGGAGTGCTACTTGGATGTACTGGTTCTTTCAAAAGGTGTCTTTGGTGCTCTTCAGTGCAGGGATACAAGCTCGCCCAGATGAAGGCCTACAGGGGCCGAAACGCGTAGGCAATGTTTTAATCCACTGGCCATGCTGACATAAAGGCCTTTTAACTTTTCTTTTGAGGGCCTCAGTATTGTATCTCTTTTTAAAATGAAATGAAGTACTTTGACCACCACTCACTAAAATAGATCTGGTCATTAAAACCACAACAAGCAAATTACAAGCACATGTTGAGTTCTGTCACTGGCAAATCTGTTTTTGCAAATGTATCAAGAGACGAGCAGAGAAAATAGTGATTCACATTTCTACCAGGCCCGTCGACAGGGGGGGTCAAAAGGGTATGTTGTCCCCGGGCCTCAGGACCAGGGGGGCCCAGCAAGGAGCCCATATTATATTTTCCCTTGTTCTGCATGATTCTTTTTTTTTTTTTTTAATATCATTACTTGCTTTGACATGTGTCTTAATGCGTAAAATCATCTCAATAACTCGGGATGGTTTATTTTTGTCCATCTTAAAGTTTTCCTTGAATGCACACTCCCCCACTAAACACAAATGAAGGAGTGTTCTTTAACCTGTTAAACCCTATAGGACCCAAATTTGACACCGGTTGGGGTTTAAGAGGTTAAGCAGGACCAAAGAAAGAGGATGATGAGAGAACAGTGGTGTAAAATTGTGGGAAAGGGCCCCAAAATACAGCCTATAAAATGATTTATTTTAAAAATGCTGTAGCAAACAGGTGCCGCCGCAAGGGTTGAGTGGTGGGGGGCCCATGAGGAACCTTCTTGCCCCGGGCCCCACCAAGTCTGTCAACTGCCCTGATTTCTACTATGTTGTGCTGTTTGAATTGAGGGAGCAAGTAACTAACTATTACTAACTATGACCTTTGCACAACTGCTGTTTATTCCCTAAATAAATGTTTGCATGCTGTAGTTCTGTACTTCGAATTGTGTGCAGAGACGTTTGCGGTGAGGGAGCATGACCTGGGCCCTGTGGCAAACTGGCATAGAAATAGTAATATACTGTAATGCTAACGAAAAGACTAAAAATAGCAATTGCACAAACAGAAGTAGCAGTGGTACACAGTAGTTGCATGTGTCGCAGGGCAAAGCAGCACAATATTCAGAGGATCTGGAGCAATAGAAGCCAATAAGTAACTAATGCTTTACATCTGTATGGAGGACTAAAACTGCCAAAATAATGAATGAATAAATAAATGTCCATATTGGCAAATAATTATTAAGATATCTCTACAAATGCTGAGATTTAAAAACTAATAATTATTATTAAGTGCCTGTTTTGTGCTCAAAACAAAAAAATAAAGCCTTATTATTATTTTCTGTCTGCATTTATCTATTTATTTATTTTTCATTTCTTTTCCCTTTTATTTTTTCGCTCTGCTTAATTTTTACGGCCTGCATTATTCTTTTCTTGACTCCTCTCACCAAATGCAAAGTAAGAGGGCGGTCTTCTTACAGTGACTGGCTAATCCGAAAAGGGGGCGTTAACCTTTTCGTGGCTTCTGTCTGATTATACGATATTGCTTAGGTCTAACTATCTGTGGCCCCGCCCCCTTAACTTTGCATTTGATGAGAGGAATCAAGAAAAGAATAAAGCAGGCCGTAAAAATTAAGCAGAGCGTAAAAATAAAAGAGAAAAGAAATGAAAAATAAATAGATAATGCAGATAGAAAATAATAACAAGGATTTATTTTTTGTTTTGAGCACAAAACTCTCTTAATAATAATTATTCGTTTTTAAATCCCAGCATTTGTAGTGATATCTTAATAATTATTTGCCAATATGGACATTTATTTATTCATTTATTTATTTATTATTGTGGCAGTTTTAGTCCTCCATACATCCGGGTGTGAAAACGCACCTCACAATCAGTTTTATTTGTGGAGGCTAAATTTAGAGCTTCGTGGTAGGCCTATAGCAGATTTGTTTTTGTTTTGAACCAACATGAAAGTGGAGGATATTCGTTGTGTTTTGTTTCTGAGATGCAGGTTGTTGACTGTGTGTGTGTGTGTGTGTGTGTGTGTGTGGGGGGGGGGTCAAAGGAAGTATCTAGTCATGTTATGCCATTGTAAACAAACACAGTCGGTAAAGTCTTTCTTCCTAATGTGAAATTACAGCTCATCTGACTTCAGAAATAAACACACAGACGGATGCAATGGAAACTTTTTGAGTCCTGAATTGAGTTTCCTGTGTAACTGTATGGGGATCAAGTATTACCACGCAATCACATATTTTTGATTATTCACTGTTTCAATCAACATTTATAAAGGAATAAAAGCTGATGGCATGTAGTTTAAATAAATACGGAACTCACCAACATCACTTTGAGGTTCGGCTAAGTGAAACTCATTTTCTTTCTGTTCTGAACATTTTCAGTGGCTTAATCTGTGAGTAAACAGAAATCGCTGCATTGTGCTGCCCCCTTGTGGACACAGCTGTGCTCTGTCACTGGAAACCACTGTGACACCAGCCTTAAAGAATCATGACCCCAACACGGGCCTGTGAGGTCTATGGTGTTTATAAGAGAATCATCTGACTCTTGGCCCTTTCCCTGAGTCTCAGTCATGTACGTTTTCATTTGTAAGGCTTTGACCATTCAAAAGATAGCAAAACAATACTTTCATAGTAATGTTGATTGGTATGGTCACTATTCTAAGTTTTCATTACTAGACACCCGTGGATAATCCTACAAGCGCACATGCACAGCCAGGTGGTAATAGGTGACTGGGTTGCTTAGAAACACATCTTTCTGAAATCATCGCCCATAAGCCTCTATCTCACTGCAACATATAAGCCAATTACACCCACGTGCCTCCTTCTACAGCCTTACTTCTTTTGTCTAGTCCACTTTTATATTGCTGTCATGTACCAGAGTAGATGGACCAAACAGACCAGAATTGCTTTCTTGCTGATGGAACATAGGCCTAACTCATGTGATGCATATGGTGCTATAGTTCTCCATCAGTGCGCAATCAGGCTTTATTGTTACATCATATCTAGGCTATCTTCTACGGGTATATTCTGGTTTCCATGCTCACACATTCTTTACTACCGATAGGAATGTGATGTATGACTAGGTGAAACAATAAATACTACGTCCAGAACCCCAAAACAAAAGACGGGCCGTGGACACAGGAGATTGTTGTAGTAAATGCCAGCGTAGTGAGGTGTGTGGAGCCTCTTGGTGCAGCCCGTGTGCGGCTGTTGCTGGGAGTCCTGGCCAATCACCGCGGCCTGGTGTTCAAGTGTCGTGTGGGCTGGAGGTATGACATCACCTCCTGCGCGAAAATACTCCATGTAACAGCTTTATTTACTACACAGAGCTGCCTACCAACGCACCGTGGTTTGTGCGGTACTCCATCAGCACACCGCGCGCACGCAGCCTCAGCCTCCCCATCCTCGTGGGTGGAGTAGTCTGGGAGGGGCGTGCGCGTGTGAGTCTGTCCGCGCGTCTGTCCGTCCGGGGGAATGGCGGATGGGGAGACAGTCGCTTCTATGGAGTGGGACAGCGGAGGTGTAGCACATTAACATCATATTGGTTCTATCGGCGTCGCCTCGGTTCAGTGTGATCTCCATCTTTCGCTATGGATCCAGAGAAGACGTTGACATTCTGCAACGGGCTCATGGCTGAGCAGGTACATCTATATCCCTTTACTCTACCTCACACGCTGCTGCTGCTGCTGCTGCTGCTGCTGCTGCTGCTGCTGCTGCTGCTGCTGCTGCTGCTGCTGCTGCTGCTACTGCTGCTGCTGCTGCTGCTGTCAACAGCTGGGCTTCACCTCTGCAACATGCTCCACACGGCCTGCGCGCTCTGTTGGTAAACATTAGCCCGGGCAGGAGGCATGCTCAGCGGCTTGCTTTATGCACTAGATTGCATACTTGTAACACAGCTCATTGTTATGTAGTCCACGCATATCAGCGAGAACCCTAGTTTATGGAAGTCATCTGGGTTTTAGTGGGCTCCATATCGTGCAAGCTGAAGAATTGTCGTAAATGCATTGAAGTCAGAAGAGGTTTGGTGATGGTGAAACTAAAGTTGTAGATGTATGAACCTTTGTAAATAATAGTGACTTGATTTGGATTGTGAAACCACCAGGGTAAAATTGTGTCAAAAATAATGCAGACTGATCTCACATAAACTGTCATATATCTATGGTCATATGACAATAATAAAGACTGAGGAAAAATACCCTGTTCTTTTGTAGATATATTTTCAGACTGTATTAAAACATAGATAAGGTAACTTTACTTTCTATATTTTCTACGTGTGTGGTATTACATGCTGTATACAGGATCAGCTAGAGACATATAATGAGGAAATCCCTGCTCTGGTGCAGCCACATGTACTTGTCTTTCTTGTTGCTTACAGTTTGGGGTGACAGAGTGGCGGACCTTTGAGGAAAGCCGTTTGTGGTTTCTCGATGGTCTTTTGAGAGGCCAAAAGGACCACTTTATATTGTTATACAGTGCCTTCATGTGCTGTGCAATGAATCATAGGAACCAGATACTTTCCTCCATTATAACCGTAACATTATGATGGAGGAGGCGGTAACATGGTGTGGTCGGGCTTGGGTCTTTTATTTCATCTAGAAAAATGTAAGTTAAATTACAGTTATTTCATCTTATATTTAGATTTTCTGCAGATCACTGATCTAAAGATGAGAAAAAAGTGTTTTATTCTGTTTTTAATGGAAATAAGGTATATTATGTGTAAATTACAACAACAACAAAAGCCTGTAATCAATCAATCAATCTATCTATCTATCTATCTATCTATCTATCTATCTATCTATCTATCTATCTATCTATCTATATTTCTATCTATCTATATGTACTGTATACTATATATGTGTGTGTATGATGTGATCTGGAGATGCGGTGCTGACTGCAATAACAATCTCGTGTTATAAAAAGTTAAACACTGAGATGATATCAAATGAAAGTGGCCCGATAGCAGCATGAAAAAAAACTTGTGTAGAATAGTGTGAAAATGTAGGAGTAGATGGTCGTATGCCAACAATGGCAGATTGCGCTGACAGCTGCTATTGTGTTGGTGTTTGCAACATGACTTATTGTTACATAGTAGGTGTGAATGTGGATCTGTATATAGCCTGTTGGAATGTATGCAAGTACACACAAACTCTGTTGCCTTCAGAACCAGCATTGTGCTCTGTGCTGACTACCTAAACTCACAGCCACTGTATTGCACAAAGTGTTCAAGGCTGTTGGCTCAGTTGAACAAGGTAGGGAGCCCCTCAGGTCTCACATATTTGTTGAAGCCAGCAAAGCTTTTAAAAATGTTCAGTTGTGTGTGAGTGAACCCTGTTGGTTTGTGAGGTGGCTTCTTAAAGGTAATGGGGACTATTCTTGTAATGGCAACTACACTTATAAATGTACATTTTGATAATATTTTGTGTAATTTAACACATTTAGGGAAAAATAACAGTATGAGTAGTGCCTATATTTTCATTGATATAGATGATTGTACAATTATTCATTATGAAGACACATTTGTAATCAATGTTTCTTTATCAACTCTAAAACAGAGACTGAACTAATAAATATGCAACAAACTAAACGGCGAAATTAGGGACTGAACCATGGTAGACTATTTAAGGGGTGAAGTTTAAGATGGTATAGATTCAGTAGGTTTGGCTTTAGTTTTGTGCTGTTTGCAGCGTGGCCCGTGAGACAGTAGGACCTGCACCAGAGTTCAACAACAAACAGGGTTTCCATGAAAGCGTACATTTTTGTTTGTCTGTGCACGTTTTCCAAATACAATTCCTGTCAAATAGATATTGTCTAGCAGTTTCATTGCCAAATACTGAACGATTTGTCACACATTTTACAGGTGTGATTGAAAAGTAAACACAAAAGTGACTGTGTTGCCCCCAATTTTTATAATATAAGTATGTGTGAAAGACTCTACTGATTTATCCATTACCAATAACAAGCTTTTAAAATACAAGCAATGTGCCTTTTGTTCCTTAAAACTTGAAGTAATAAATAATTGAGGCATGAAATAGATTCAATAATCGATGCAGAGCGTGTGCCTCGACTGCTGCCTTGTTAAATACCCATTGACCTTCCCCTCTCCTTGAACACACCAACTTCACTTTGTGCTCAGAAATGGCTCTGGTTGCTAATTTTCTCCATTATTACGCATAACATAACATATCAGAACATACATACTTAACTTTAAGCTTATAGTTCTTCACATTGATGGCATGAACACTCCCCATATACTGGGGGCTTAATTTCTTTTTTTATTTTTGTTTTACAGATCACCATTGATGGCATGAACACTCCCCATATACTGGGGGCTTAATTTCTTTTTTTATTTTTGTTTTACAGATCACCATTTCGCTGCAAGGGCTGGATGGAGTGGAGACGGTAACGGTAGGAAGCCGTACACATTTCTGCTAAAAAATTACATCAAAAATGATTAAAATAGGCCTCAGAGCCAAGCCGGCTTGGTTTCTATGGTGATACACAGCTATTTGTTATCACCTCCAACTCTCTTGTGTAGCAACTATGTACAAAGCAGACATGGCAACCTCTACTCTCAGCATTATGAGAAGAGGCCGTAATTTCAGTGTTCATGCAGAGTGTCGAAAATTGCCAGCTCTCTATCATCTATCAGTATTTATTGTTGAAATATGCACTTGCTGCTTTTAGCGGTGACATGCTAATGACTGATAAGTAACTGTAATATTCACAAAGGCTTTTCATGTCCTATTTCAGGTGGCGATATCGCAGAAGGAGGCTGACATCAGTTCTCTTAATAAGGTTTGTGATTTCCCGAGCTCACACGTTACCAGTTACATTTATCAAACATGTTGTCATTACTGAAATGAACTTTCAGCAACATAGCGTAGTGGACCTGCTGATTACATGACTTAGATACTCAAAGAGTTTGCAGTGATGGAGCAAATGAGAGTGACATGGGCAGGGCTAGACGTTAACATTTTCGCTCAATGATCAAAAGTTTGTAGCCTAAACAGGTAAAAAGTTCACTAATAAGATAAAAAGTACTTGTCATACATACGTAATAAAGGCAGGCAAAGTTTGGTTTTATGTCTAGACAGGGATCATAACTACCAAAATTATGGTCTTCATAATATGTGTACTGTATATTTTACCTACTAAAATATACAGTTCAATTTTCAATTCAATTCAATTTATGTGTAGAGCCCAAAAATAGCGGGGCTTCACAAGAAAAAGAAAGACAATCAGTGACTATTAATAGTGCTGGAGAATCCCCTGTCTTCTCTGCAAGGAAAAACTCAAAAACCCATTAGGACAAAAGGAGAAACCTTGGGGAGATCCACATGAAGGGGGGGATCCTCTCCCAAGGACGGACAGGCTGGATGGGGGTGGTGCAGGCATTCACGCCGACGCCTCCCATGATCCTTCCTATGATGGCCGCTCTTTAGTGATGATGTGTTGCTCCAATCGTAGTTCGCAGGGGAGTCGCACAGAAGTGAGGGCACCTGGGAACAATGACACTGCCCAAGGGGGTGGGACAGGAAACCACATGTGAATAGAGTTCATAGTTGTGCTCATAAGTTTACATACACTGGCAGAATTTTTGATTTTTTTGGCCATTTCTCAGAAAATATGAATGATAACACAAACATATTTAATGTAAAAAAAATCTGTATTTACTCTTTTTAAATGATAGTAACAACGGAAGCTACCCAAATGGTATTCTCTGAGAAATGGAGAAGATTCTGCCAGTTTAAACCATAGATGTATATAGTGTATATTAATAATGGAGGTAGCCTGCGTGGCTTTCTCCATTGCGTTCATCGCCGGCTAATGAAGCCAATTTATGCTAGCCGTTTAAACCGCCGCCATGTTGAATTTTTGGAGCCTCATGCCATATATGGTATGTGTGAGTTACGTTCTCATGGTATGTGTGAGTTACGTTCTCATGGTATGTGTGAGTTACGTTCTTATTTATTCCAATCCAATCCAATCCAGCTTTATTTATAATGCACTTTAAAAACAACAATGTTGACCAAAGTGCAGGACACATCGAACAAGTCACAACAATAGAGGCAGTGCAAAATCATCAGACAAATAGAAAACATGATAAAAACATACAAAAATACTATTCAATTAAAAGCCAAAGTGAAAAAGTACGGCTTAAGAGATGATTTAAAAACAGCGAGTGACTCGATCTGCCTAAGGTGCAATGGTAGTCCATTCCAGAGCGTAGGGCCTGCAACTGAGAAAGAGCGTTCCCCTCTCAATTTCCTTTTGGTCTGAGGGACCACTAACAAGCGGTGATCTGCCGACCTCAGGCCACGAGCTGGGGAGTAGGGCTGAAGGAGGTCAGACAGATATTTTGGTGCAAGACCATGAAGACATTTAAAAGCAAGTAACAGAATTTTAAAATCAATACGATACTGGACGGGAAGCCAGTGTAGAGACTTTAAGATGGGCGTTATGTGGTCACGTTTTTTAGTGCCAGTTAAAAGGCGAGCAGCAGCGTTCTGAACGAGCTGTAGTCGGGCGAGTGACGACTGGCTCAGCCCGACATACAGTGCATTACAATAGTCAAGGCGACTACAGATAAAACCATGAATTACAATTTCAAAGTTCTGCCTGGATAGAGCAGTTTTTGCTTTAGCAAGTTGACGGATTTGGAAGAAACTACTTTTCACAACGGAGTTAACCTGAGAATCAAGTTTAACATTTATTTTTGGCGTTTATTTATTTATTCATGGCAACCATAGCAAGAAGGCACCTGATTGACCAGTTGTTTTTTGTTAATATCTTAAATAATGTTGGAAATATTAACGTAAAACCATAGAGAGTATATTAATGATGGAGATATAATTGCTAGCTCTGGTTGAAGCCATACTAGCAAGTGCTCATTGACTTACATGTAAACTTTTTGGGCTCTCTTTAACTCATTGGAGTTAGTGTTGTTAATATGTCCCTCAAGTGCTTGTCTTACCACGCTCTACACCATCCTGTTCTTTGTCTTTTAATATTTTCAACATTAAAAGAGAAGATCGCACATACCTTAATATGGGTTTGTTTTAAAAAAAAAAAACACACATGAGGCGGTTCAAATGCTAGCATGAATTGGGTTCATTAGCCTGAGCTGAAAGCTATAGGGAAAGTCACGTGGGCTACGTCCATCTCTATTTACGGTCTATGGGTAAAACAAGCTCTTGAGGGTCATATTAACTGGCCTATTTCCAATAATGAGTTAAAGGGGAGCGAAAAGTCAATAGTTCCAGAGCCAGCCCCCGTATGCTAACTGGCTTCACAGAGAACTAGCCAATTGTCCCTCCGTCATTAAGATACACTCAATGCTATATACATTAAAATTTAGAATTTTCTCAAGCAGAGCACTCAAAAATGAAAACCTACTCACATCAGAGTGCCTGGTGTTAATGTCAAACCTAGGGGAGGAGCCTGTACAGACTTTTCCCCCTGCGGTGGTACCTAATAATGTAACTGATGTCTGTATAAAATGAATGTGTGTGTTTTCTAATGTTTTGTGTTTTGGACATCGGGTGGTGAAGCGGCACGAACACGCAGGCAGCCTGCCGGTCCCAGTTAGTTCCAAGTACTGCCCAGGGTTAAATAACAAGCCTGGATACCTGTGTGAAACCGGACACTGCTGCGGAGAGACAGGCTGCTGTACCTACTACTATGAACTCTGGTGTGAGTTGACCGACTGACTTTTTCAAAACTGTGCCACTGTGGAGAGTGCCTGCTGTGGGAAGCTTATTATTTATTTATAGATTATGCATGATGTTGGGCCCTTCATTATTTCTTATCAAATAATCTCTATGCTCATCATCATAATTAGACTTCATATTGGTTAATTTCCTGTTGGTCTGGTTGCAGGGTTCTGGTTGTTGTGGACTGTCCTGATCCTTTTCAGCTGTTTCTGCGCCTACCGCCATCGCCGTGCCAAGTTACGAATCCAGCAGCAGCAGAGACAGAGGGAGATCAACCTTATTGCCTACAATGGAGCCTGCAACTACTCTTCCTCCCCAATGCTCGACCTCAGTATGACTATGCTTATCGTTTTCTATACAGTATTTCTCAGAGTCATCAAGTATTTCAACACCACACACTTGGTTCTTTGACTGGCCAGGCTACTCCAACACAGACTTATGTACAATAGAAAACGAGCCAATGAAGATGCTCATATAGACTCATGTACCACCATTTGATGAAGCTTGATTTAGCCAACACTAGACCCCATAGGACTGAATAGTTAAAATCTTTGGGGCAAGGAGGTGATGTCTTTTAGGAACACAATATTTTCTAAGGATTCTGTGTAAACCGCTAGCCGAGGCCTTGGTGCTGCTGGAGCCGTGTCTGTGCCAGTATTGTAGGACTAATGCAGAAAATCTTTTGTTTGTAGGTTTCCTGGCGTCCTTCAAGTTGCCGTCTTACGAGGAGGTGGCAGCGCAGCCCAGCACCCCTCCTCCTCCATACAGCTCTGTGTTTGCTCTGCAGGGAGGTTCCATGGGTAGCTCCAGTTCCTCATATCTCCTCCACCACCATCAGAGCTACCCAGGCCCTCCCTGCCCCCCCTATCTGGGCCCTGGTCCGAGCGGCTTCACGTCCTCCCAGAGCTCCGACAACTACACCAGCTGCTCCTGCGAGTCCTGCTCTATCACCTCCCCCTCCAGCACTTCCTTCTCCGTTCAAGTGACAGACGAGACCTATGACAGCAGCCGCATGTCCACGCCCAGCGAACACGGAGACAAGTCCTTGTTCTCGCCAATGTCCTCTCCACCAGCGTTAGCACAAATCCAACCCGATGTCATCCCTGTTGTCAAACCAGATGTGTTGCCCTTACAGAGACAATCAGCTGCCATTGAGGCCATCTCGCCTTCAGCAGCCCAGCTTTCTCTTCCTCTGCATTCTCTCAACGGCCCTGGTTCCTCACACCACCATCGTCACCCTCTCTCACCTCTTATGCTCCTGTCCACCCTCCCGCCAGGTCAAGTCCATCCTCTTGCTTTTCCAGACCCACTTAGAGCCATTGCTGTTAAGAAAGAAAAGCCACAGAACGAAGCTTCAGAATCTACTTCTCGACGTGTTGTGTCTCCGCCTAAACCTGTGCTCTTCTCTCCCACCAACACGGAGAAGCCTACGTGTGATAAAGAGGACGAAGAGTTTGATGATGATGACGATGAAGAAGACCATTTCCGCCAACGAAGGCTAACTGGGGACTCTGGGATTGAGGTGTGTCGTTGTCACGTCAAACGACAGGAGCGAAAGGAAGAACAAAAAGAGACTTTTAGTCATAACCAGGGGGCAAAGGCAGGGGCCCAGTCGCCTCACCGGGACGACTGTGCTGAACGCAGCAGCCAAGTCTCACCAACCTGCAGTGTAAACCTGAAGACTGGTGAGGCCATCATCACTATGGAATCCTCTTAGGCAAAAGACCAGGAGACATAGACCAAGGGAGTGAGATGTCTAGTTTCATAGCATTCTCATAGAACAAGACTAGTAGGTGAAAAGTTGAATCACTGAAGACAAGTCTTGCAGGTCCTTAGGTCCTTATATAGGACAGAGGCTGAAGTGTGCTCTTGATTCTTCTCTTATAGAAAAAGAAATAACAAGAGGTTCAGAAGCCTCATTCGAGTTGAAGTTGTCAGCTAGTTTTGGTGTTGGTTCACACATAAATCAATGTGTGGTAATGACGTTATCTGTCTTTGTAGCCCTAAATCAAATGTCATATTACCTTGAAGTAGACTCAAAACAACAGCATGATGTTTGCAGTGCCCAACCATAATTTCCACTAGCCTTTGTGATGCCAAATAGATTTATTTGAAGGAAAACATTGCTTTTATGGTTACTTGCCAAAATGCGTAACATCAATTACCATTGTTTTAGAACATGAAATATTTGTGCTTTACCAAGATATGCATATTTGTGAGACATTCACATAGCTTTTTCTTGTGTGGAATTATCGATAGTACTACCTCGTGAGGCATAGATGGACGTTCTGATAAGTGAAAATACATTTTAAAAAAAAAATATGGAAGTGCTGTTAACCCACTGACTGCAGATTGTAATGAGTTATATGAATATTTGTTACTTTACACATGTTATTTGTGCTTTTCTTGGAAAGATATCCAATTTTATTAACTGTGAGGGCATAGGTCAGGTTTTTTGGTCTGATTACCCATTGATCACAACGAAAGAAGGCAACTACGTATATCCAGTTGTGTACTTTTTAGACAGTACTATGTCTCTCCTTTAAGGTTGTTAGTGCGTTGGTGGCAAAGCTTTACCACAATTTTGTGACTGTATATTGTTACTTCAGACTGTTAAATTGACTGAGTGTTTGACTGCACATTATGTTTTCTTTGGGGATCATTGCTGTTAGTGTGACATATTTTAGGCAAAGCCTATTAGTCTTATTTTACTGCTGAATGTAGACGTGTATGCATTATATCAACACTCAGTGGTTCAAATCAATCATGCAGTAATGTGTCCAAAACTATAGTGGCTCAGCTTCTGTGGCGGTGCAGCTATGTCAGGACCATTTGTGCATGTCTGAGGATCAAATTTGAGTCCCACAAACTGATTAGAGGTGAATGACTAAAATGTGTGTTTCAGATTGTTTATATTGACATTTGGAGTGAAGAATGACCACTGATAGATATGTCTTTAGCTGTTCTATCAATGACTAAATTGATTGAGACCAGCTTTGTGTAGTTAAACGTATATTTTATTTATTTCTCACTGGATTTGCACACATGCACTACATTCTTGTATAAAATGTACTGCTTTTTAATCTTAGATTTAATTGGCAACAAGCCAATTTATAGCCAGTTTATAAAATGCATATTTATTCTGTGAACATGTGGGTTGATGTGACTTACCATTTCATTGCTATATGTTGGAAGACAAATCATGTGTGCAGGTTTGATGCAGGCGTGTGGCTCACAGAAATTGGCCCAGTTGAAGATTTTTATAGTGGTGTTAACTATATAAAAGGTAAAAATGCTGGAAACAACAGCTCATGGATAGGGTCATTGCTGGAGTATATGGTGCCTGAATAGACGTGGAGTTTGTGTTAGCTTGTTATCATTAACTGCAGCTATGAAAGCATGTTGTCTGTATATAGCTGTATATCAGCCATCGTCATAGCAGCTTGAGCAGTCTCCAAAATAGTAAGAGGGGAGACTTGCAAAAAAGTATTTAGCAATAGCATTCACACATTTTTCCTTATTCTAGTGAACACTGGTTGATAGGAAACAACTGTTGTGAAAAGTAATTTACCTCTTGTAAACGATTTGGAGTGTGTGAAGGGCAAGCCCTTGATAATATTATATAGGGTACTACATATTTTTAGATTTTATTACCAAATGTTTGATTGGAAAAGTTGCTGTATTAAGTACAAACTTGTTTGACTTTATTTTCTATGTAGCTACAGTTTATGCCTCATGTGTCAGTACAGAAGACTACATATTTGAATTGTGTAGTTAACAATAAAGTACTATTCCACTTTATTTTCATATTGAAAGCAAAATGCTAATTTTCAAGCACTAAAATTGCTAGATCCTAAAGGAAGGGTATGTAGGATGCACTTTTCCAGGTTTAAAAACACCACAACTACAACTGAACCCAGGTTATTTTAACCTACATATAGAGGACACAAATATGAGCTTGCTCTGCCTCATTTGAAACATCAGAATTGAATCCAGTTACTTAGCTTTAACTGCTGGATGTTTGCTTGAGCACTCATCTGAACATGAGGATTTTTGGACTATGCCTGGGGTTTTTGGAAAGTAATTTTAAGTTTATTAAAAATAGTTTTAGCCATTGGATCTAGTGGCATAAAGTGTCTTTCTGCTTTCTGGTTGGATAATTGTCTCAAGACTCAAAACAAAAATTGTAAACGGAAACATATACAACTATTATCACGTAAAATGGTTTTGTAATTGTGAATAAATCAGCATTACAATTGTGATCAGTAAAGTCAATATTCAATTTGAACATCATCAACTTCATATCTGGGAACACTGGAAATACTTACACAACATCCTTAATACTCTACCTTTAGTTATCAAGTATAAGGATTAAATAAAATGATCTGAAGTTTGTCGACCTCAAGCAAGAGAGACACATACAAACAAAGCTATCTTCAGTAGTACAGTAAGTAAGTAGTACAAGTAAGCTCACTGTAAATAGAAAAAAAGTTATATTATGCCTTATCAGCAGCTAAGTACAGTGTAATCCCCAAGGCCTGATACAAGACTGTTACCTCCAGAGGTTTGACTTTGTCTGACTGAATATTTGTACTCACTTTGTTTTCTGTATGGGTGAGCATCTAAACCATTGAGACCACATTGGTTTGGTTTATTCTAAACCTTAATCACATCAGGAAATCGAAGACTGTTTATCTCCTTTTACTCCAGCAACATTGAGACACATTATTAGCAGTATGTATACTTCTCTGTAGAACAGTTGATTCTTATTACTACAGATTGTAGTGTTCTTTAAGGGTAACGTTGTGCATTTCTAACTACTGCTCTTAGATGTGTTGTACGCATGTGTGAGTTGCTGTCAGCTGTGTAGTGCTATTCAGCCAATGTTAGTTTTACTGTTTTGAAACCAAAGTTGACTGTTATTGAAATTGGTTCAATTGTAAGTCTAGATAGACTATTAGACATTTTTAGCAATTAATTGTGTAAAATGACACAATTTTGTGCATTGGTGTTTAGAAAAAAAGGTGTGGGTGTAATCTGATGTAAAGTCTGAAGCTGTGCTTTTTGTTGCATCATTGTTGATGTTTCCCTATTTATATATAAATATAAATATATATATATATATATATATACATTTTAATTTTTATCCACTTGGTGTTTGCATTTCATTGTAATTTACTGAATTTCTACAGTGTACAAACTGCTGACACAACGAAACAGTGCATTTTGTGTTGAAATAAAAGATACTACACCTGTGTTCCTGTCTGTATATGAACATCAAGATGAATGTGCAGTGTCTACATCCGTATCTTCGGGTCACAGTTCTATTCAAAACTCAAAAGTGTCTGGAGTTCAGTATAATTTGATTTAGGTACAAATATTTGCTAAGAAATTCAATTAATTAAATAAAAAATGGCTCTATTTTTAACCCAAATTTTTAATATGCATTTTAGAAAAAGTATATTAAAAAATAGAGCAGCAAAGTAATGTAAACCTAATCAATGCAGTTTTACAACATTATTGATCATTTTAATAATAAAGAAAGATAAATATTACAGCCCATCTAGCACGATGCCTGAGTTTTGACCGCCATCTAGTGGAAGAATTATAGAATCGACAAAGTTGTCAGTGAGGTTTAAAAAAAAAAAAAAAAAAACTCATAAAACTTCACCATGCACATATATAGGGACACGAGGGATGTTATGTATTTATTTGTTTATTGAGCTAATTTACAGCGGGCTTTGTTTATTTATATTCAGTATAAGGGCTCTATGTACTCGCCCTGTTAAGAGATATTGTGAGTAATAGATTTCATCATAAGTAGGCTATCATTTAATAACATACATTATTATATTTTTTCCACAGAATTTCATTGGAATTGGCATTGAAATGTCCCTATCTTCTCGAAGGCAAACTCCTTTACCTTACACGGCTCCAAATTCCTCCATAAGATAAAGTACAAGTAGTACGTGCAGACTGTGGTAGAGCCGCTGCAGAGGCCCATTGCTCTGTGATTGGTCCGTACGGCTCAGCCTCCACCCCCTGCTCTAGCTACTCCTCATTCGCGCTTTCTCCACGTGATTCTGCTCGCTGGCTTCTCGCAAAGTTAAAAACAGACTTTGTTTATCTGCTGGCTGTTAGCTGAAATGCTCACCGATTAGCTTCTCTCTTTTAGCATCTGTGCTATAGATTATTCCCAGCTAAACAGCTGTGAAGAGATCCTCGCCCCTTTAACACGTTTGCTCATACAGTTGTTGTTTTTTTTGCATGTGACTTGATTATTTTATATTTTGTTAACATATCGCCCCGCAGGAATCAGAAGAGCCCAGCGTCGTCCCACCACGTGCTGCCTGTGAAAGCACTAGTTCGCTATAGGGATCTTCTTGAACACCGTTTAATTTGGAGTTTGGCGGAGTCAGAGGTATCAAGGAGGAGGCGACGTGAAGATTTTTTCTGAGCGAAATTGGGAGTGCGCCATGGCGACCGAAGTGGATACGTGGTCCACGGCTCAGCCAGCCGCTGACGGAGTAACCCGCGAGCTTGGAGCTAAAGGTTGGAGTGCAACATTATTATCACATTGGGGATGGCTGACTGGTGTTTTCACCGTGTCCTATTGTCCCTGAATGGGATGCATTGCAGCCATGCTTCAACATGTGCTCACGAATCATACCTCCTTTGATTCTCAAACGTGCACATTGCAATGCAATATAGTGTACTGGAATGTGTTTTCAGGATAAACATATAATCTAGTATAAATGTAGTGTTAGCCTGTGGTTAACCCTTTCGTGCTTTTGATTGGACAAGGGCTGTTTGCTTACTTCCGCTCTGCATATTGACGCAGCTATTAAAGCTCTGATATATATTCGATATACACTTTTTACTCATGTAAAACAACGTCGTTCTGCACAATTTCACTTTCAGACTATTGAATTTCCGCACATCCGTCATGTTGGTACACCACGCAATCGCATATATCCTCGGACGCATTTTTTGGTTTAAACACAACATCATTATTGGACTTTCGAGTCGGTAGCAACATATTTGACCAGTTTTACATTTTGAACTTGAACACAGCCGAACGTGCGCGGACTTGATAAAATTGAGTTTACGCCGTGCTCTCCTCTGTTGACGATGACGTCACATCTATAGGGCAGTAGAGCCAGTAGGAAAACCTTACATAATCTGTGCTCAACTGTGTGTTCAAGGGTTACATAAGTTGTAAATGTATTGTTAGGTACAGCCAGCTGTTTTTCACCATCATGTAGGCCCAGTGCCCCACTGTGTGTTGTTAGTAGTAGTCCACCTAACTCTTCTATTACAATAACAGTGTTGTACAGGCTGAACCTTAATCACAATAGTCAGTAGATTTATTGCAGTTGGCCTTCTACTGTTGTTTGATGCTAGTGCCATGTGTGAGTGTATATGTCTATCCACACAGATGGTCCTTTCTGCATAAAATTGACTGACCCCTCTGTCAAGATGCCACGCTTGGTTGAACACTGCTCTTGGTGAAGTGTTTACACACTTCTGGCACTCTATTGTGTGAGTCGAGCAAAAGGGCCAGACATAAGTTCTTAATGCATTGTAGGTTTAGTGTTTAAAATTTTAACATAAAGTTCAGAAGGATAGCTCATTTTGTCCCAACAAATGTTTCCCCAACTCCTCATTGCTAAGTTGAGAGTTTGCAGGTTGTTCTTTGTCCAATAGGTCATCATATAGAAATGTTTTACAAACCGGCACAGTGGAGAGTTTTATATTTTGGTGCATATTCACACCCGTTCCCTTGTTTTTAAGTTTACTCATGTTAAAGGCACTATACCTGATTTTTTTCCTAGTAGTGCTGTGAAATTTGTGTTACCCTCCCTTTAGTATACAGTAAACTCAAACATTTGTGGAAATAATACTGTGCATCTAAATGTAAAGCATTTAAGTCAATTTCATGAGTTTGCAGGCATTAGCATTTGACAGTGACCCTAAAAAGAGACCCTGCAAGTTGTGAAAAGTGCTTATAAACTCATCTCTCTATGAAGGAATGGGATTTTAGAAATGAGTGGAAAGTTAGGAACATGTTTGGACCACAACTATCAAATACATTTTCTCCCCCTTTCATTATTTGTCATTTAAAAAGTCAGATATCGTGCATTTTGATATTGGTTACACGTGGGAAAGTCAAAATCAAGAGTTATTTCTATGTTTGAGATGAAATCTGTCACGCCTATGAACACTCTTGATGGTTTTATCTACATTCATTTTAAATCTAGATATATTTTTACACACTTGAGTACATGTTTAACATTCTTTACTACAACCCAGATGCAATCTTCTTCAAATGCTCTTCATGATAATAGCTGTGCTTTATCACTGTTCCAGTGTGTTGTACAATTCCTTAAGGTTTATACACTGTTTATGTAGTTAGTGAAAGCTCTGCAACTTTATATTTAGCACCATCTGTTTGTCTATTTGACAGTTAAACCCTATTGGCAGCCACACCCTTATGTCCTCTATAGATTATCCCCCACAAAAAAATGAGCGGTTACTCAAACGGTGTACACTGTTCTATATTGTGTTATGTCTTTGTTTGCTGTCCCGTTTCATTAAATGCCCAACTAAGTGGTATAAATCTTCCCAAAGCCGTTCCACAGTCTTTCTGACTATGGAGCACACCCACACAGCAAATAGATTAAAGGTCTCACTGTATCAGGCTGCAGTGTTTATCTGTGGAGGCCGATGTGAAAATTGTTATTCATTTTGGCGAGAGAGGGAAAAACAAGCATTTAATGAGGCTTTCAAAATATCTCTAAAACAAACCTAGAGAGAATCTTTACAAAGTCTTTGTTGCTGTGCAGAATAGTATATTGTCGAGCTTGTTTTGCAACTCTTGTCCTGGCAAACCACTCCAGTTTATCTGCCTTTTCACTTTCTACCTTTTTCCAATTGGCCGGTCGTATGTTTGGCACGCTGCCATTGGCCAGTTCCTAATTTACTGCTCTAGCACAGCCCATGGCCTACATTCAGGAAGGTGGGAGGAGCTACATGGGGAGAGACACATGGCCTGTTGTTTACAGACATTTAGAGGCTAAAGGGTAGTAGGGTGTAGCTTGCCGTGTCCTATAAGTGCCCTGTTTGCTGAGGTGTTTTGGAGCATTACATTTGCAACATGATCTGTGTACAGTATCTGAAGACTTAAATTTGGATGCCATCTGTTGTGGTGGCTTATATTTCTATGCATGTACTCCCTCTCCTGTCGTCTTTGTAGCCACAAATTGTTTAGGGCCAGTATTTAGCCCCATGCTTGGGTATTTATTACACCTTCAGACATTCCTGCCTTGGCTGCCCTCTCCTTTACAGTACAGGCACGTGACCAGTCATAGAACCTTGCCTTATGTAGTCAGCTCACAACACCCTGGACTCAGAGATCGCGAGAAGACCGAAAAAACTGGTGTCATCTGCATTTTCGAAGCATGTGTGCCCCTCACATGCCTGCAGGGGTACTCCACTACTCTTGTTGTGTTTTGAATGTCATCCAAAGAAGTTTTTAAACCACATCTTTCTGACCCCCTAAGATGGGCAGAGATTTTATTGGTCTCACAATGGAGAAGTTAACGTGTTACAGCAGCTCATAGCCAGGAAATGATGCATATAATTTGACATTTGACATTTTTTATTAATTTCTAGAGCAGTCGAGGGTGACCAAATTAGTTGTGATAGATTCCTGTTTTGAGTCAATTTGAAAACTTGCATGCAGCAATGCTCGCGTGAGAAATGGTCAGGTGTGCCACTGAGATTCGCTGATTTTACAAAATTTGTATTCGCGGTGTCAATTCTGTGTTTCTTAATATCCTGCATGTCTGCTCTGTCTCCAACTAAACAGACCCAAATTTCACATGAAGTAAATTGAGACTAGATTGTCATTATATTTCAATAAATATACTTTCTGTGACATTTTTGTTTGCTGTTGTGCCTTGTGACTTCTCTCATGCACTATGAAATATATGGGCCATGGCTCCAAAAGGTTGATGTAGATAGAAGACCTGATACTAAAGACTTGTGGTGTGTCTAATGCTTTATTCATTGCCTATGCCTAAAAGTGGCAAATAAAACATTTTTTGGAACATGAATCTTAGACACAATTGTTAAAGCTCATATTCTGACTTTGATTTTGATGGATTATACAGTTTAAAAGATTTTCAATAGGTTCAATTTGAGTGAGTTATATTTATGTGTTACCAATTCCTCTCCCATCTCAAGTTGTGCCTAAACATTCACCCACTTTATTTCTGATATCCATTGTTGTTGTTTTTCATGCAGTGTTGTTTGTTCAGATCGCTCTTGACCAGTAACACAAACAAAGTAACTTTGGCGGTTAAATGTGTTCAATTAGAGATCTTTAAGTTGGCCGCCAATGTTGGTTGTAACTTTTCTCCTCTCAGGACAGCTGGCAGCCTACCTAACCTCAAGTGCCTTTGCTCACAGGTATGATGTCTCATGATGAGAACAAGTCTGAAGCGAACCGACACTACAGTGACGACGATGATGTGCTGAACGAGAGTGAGGTCAATGGTAACTGGACCCCCCAGGAGAAAGCCCTCCACGAGGCCCGACTCAAAGCCAAAGCAAAGCGGCGTCTACGGAAGACCTCATCCCGCAACTCCACCAGCGAGTCCTTCTCTGAGTCTGGGGAGATGGGAGGGGTCGACCCGAACAGTCCAAAGGGAAAGGTTGCCCCCAGTGACCGCAAATCCAGGATGGGGAAAGGCCGAGGACTACCAAAGAAAGGTTTGTCTCTATTATTAAAAGCAAAAGTTTTATTTATTCTTTATGATAAAGGTGCATTGTGGAACCTTTTTATGCAAAAAAAAAAGTGGCATTAGTGTCTTTAACCTTTTAGTGACCCAGTGGCTGTATGGTTAGCACGGCGCCTTTACTTTCAATCACAGCAGCCTCTATGATGCTCTGGAATTGTTTTTTTGTAGGGTTCCTGGTAGGTTTTCTGTGATTTGACAATAAATGCACCATCGAAACCACCCACAGCCACTGGGGTCACTAAAAGGGCAAACACACATTAGTATCAGGGATTTTTGCATACAAGTTCCACAATGCACATTTTTAATGATGAAAAATGTATTTGAAACATTTTATTTTGATGTCATTCAGCTCATTAATAATGTTTTTGTGGTTTCCTCAGGTGGAGCTGGGGGTAAAGGAGTGTGGGGGGCTGCTGGTATGGTTTATGAAGATGAAGAACCCGACATACGAGATCCCAACTACGACGAATCTTCTCAGGTGATTTGCCACACATCCACAGTAACTGATCTTTAGAGCTCATCATGTGCTTGTCGTCATTAGAAATCTGGCTTTATCTTACAATTTGAGAGAGTTGTGAGTTTATTTGATGGGGGCCACCCCATCAAATAAAGAAAAAAATCAGCAATTTTTCTATTTTTACCTGCTGCTATCAAACCAGTGTCCATGGGGTGAAGGCCATGTTTGCTTCACTGACTGTCCCATGGTTTGGAAGCTTACAAAAAGGGAACCACTGAAGGTTTTGGCCTTGGAGGAAAAAAACTAGAGTGGCTTCTGAGATTTCTAGATTAAACTGGCCCAAACTGCTGTAGGAATGAGTGACTGATAAGTCTTGTGGTGGCGGGTAACGCTTTCCTGGTTTTGTCATTTTGCATCAATTTCTCTGGTTGAATTTAGTTGAAAATTCTGGACTAAGGATGCCAAGATTAACCGGTTTTACGATTACCGCAGTTATAATAGCTCACGGTAAGTAAATCGTGAGACTTTTTGGAGCCACGGTTAATCAAAGATGAAATTGCATTCAGTGTTCCACCCAACACTCAAGTTAAATAATCCAATGTGCAGATGGTAAATCTTATACATCTTTACATGATCATAGCACTTTGATAATATATCGAAATTTACTTGAAATGAGACCCTTTTTCTTGTTTTAAAGGAATAGGCCACTATTTTTCCATACTGAGATATGTTCTTACCTGAGCTTAGACGAGTTGCACCCCAGGAGCACTTGGATGTCTGCGCAGTAGTATCTTCTCTCCCAAGTGTGAGAGCGGACGTGTTACTGTGCCTTTTACTTCCCTGCTCAAATCAACGGCCAATATTTTATTTCAAGAAAATGTAACTTATTTCTAGATTACTTTTTGCAGCGAAATCATAAAAAAAATTAAAAATGTAATGTATTTTTTACCATCGGCTGAATATTCAATAGCTTTTTAACTAGAACAACAATTAAATAAAAGTTTGGACAGTACTTTTTGTTAGATTTTGAAAAATCCTCAGTATTTTCTTCCTTAATTCCGGTAATTGTGAATAGTCGTAAAATCATCCAAAATTTAGAATCGTGACATCCCTACTCTGGATTCATGTTTCCTTCTGCTTTTTTGTGTATTGTATTTGCTTAAAGTGATTGTACATTTTCAAAATGATTAGAGAAGTAGAAGTAGTAGTATTAGAGAGTAAACGCCCTCCCCTCCTGATTGGACATGAAGCCCCGCCTCGGCCCCAGTGCAAAGGAAACCTCGTCTCATTGGTCAACATGAATCCTGCAACTCAGATTTGTTTCTGAGACGAGCAAAGACTGTGAATTATACTCATTCTATTAAATTTGTTATATATTTAGACCCAAGGCCAAATCGTTCCAGACCCCAGTGTAGAGGTGTACTTTGGCTGGTGCAGCTTGAACTCTTTCAGATCTGTGCAAACTTCCCCTAAACCGACCTGACCCGTGTTGCAGGATACAGGTCAGCAGGGAGTTCTGAGAACAAAATGGTTTACTACTACAGTGTGTGATGCATGATGAAGCCCATCAGCGATCTTTACATCCTGCCGTTACTTTGTTATTGATGGTCGGCTCTGGCAGAGGTTGGCAGATCCCAGTCAAGCCTGTTGTGACCAGCAGCTTTTTGTCCAGAGAGGCCCATAGATCAAAGCAGATGACTCCTTTTATTTTTTCTGTCAAACAAACACGCTGATGTTGACTGGGTCTGGGACACAGTTTACATTGAAAGATTTAACAAGAAAATGATTGTGGGCCTGCACAAGAAAACACAAGATGGATTCACACAGATGGTAGGATCCCAGCCCAATCAGCATTTTTTCTATTTTTACCTGCTGCTATCAAACCAGTGTCCATGGGTGAAGGCCATGTTTGCTTCACTGACTGTCCCATGGTTTGGAAGCTTACAAAAAGGGAACCACTGAAGGTTTTGGCCTTGGAGGAAAAAAACTACTGTAATGTCAGTGAGGAAGTGGAGTGGAGTAAAGTTCTTGTGAAAAAATGCTTTTCTTTCAAAAAGGGAATCATGGATTTCTACTAAAACAGAGTTGATAGCAGTGGCTACGCATCCGTCCTGCCCAGCTATGTTTTATTTAGCTTTGGCTCGAGCACTTCAGGGGTTTGCAACAACCGGATATTCCACCCTAAACCACAATACTGCCACGTGATTGATTGGCCCAAGCCATAATGGTTTGGTGCAAACGGTCAGGCGGGAGCAGTTAAAGATGGATTCTTGTGTGGTTGTGAACTCACAAATACCACAAGAATTCAGGTGACATGGCATCATGAGACAATGTAGAATTTTGAGTTAATTTGTAATTTTTTGGATTTTCATTCTTACTAAAATATGTGCAACAATAGTCAAAGTCTACTTTACTGCAGTATGAACAGTCTTCGCTTTATGAAACGTGAGCTTATAAAAAATAAAATCCTTACACAAAAGCACATACTTTCTTCCCTTTGTGTATTATATTGTTTTCTTCATTCCTCTCTTTAAGTAAACAATAATTCGGAACCACTTCAGACCAGGAAATTTGGGCTTCGGCTCTTTGCTGTTGTGCTTTTAGTTGCCAAACGGTTTTCCTTTGTTGACGTTGCCTGGGTCAGTTATTTAAAACAATAGATGCTGCATTCCAAAGGATATTAAAGAGTGAGAAATGGAATTGATATGAAGTACTTTTGAGAAAGAAGTAGTTTGCACTTATTTCACATTTGCATTTTATTCTTTCCCAAAGGGTGACACTGTTTATGCTACAGTTGTTCCAGAGATAGATGAGAAGCAACTGGAAAAAATGGTCAACCCGATTGTACAGGAGTACTTTGAACATGGAGACACCAAAGAAGTTGGGGTATGTGCTTGGCAGAATTTATTGTTTGGCTTTAAGAACCTTGTAAATACTTAATTTGCTGTTCATTTGCTGTTGCAGTTGTTGCTGAAGGGACTGAATTTAGGCCATCACAAGTATGAGTTCTCTTCTATGGCCGTGTCACTGTCGCTGGAGGGCAAAGCCAGTCACAGAGAACTGACCTCACGCCTACTGTCCGACCTGTCCAACAAAATGATGTCCCAAAGTGACATGGGTCGAGCCTTTGACAAGATGCTTAAAGAGCTACCAGATCTCATCCTGGACACCCCAGAGGCCCCGCTGGTAAACCAAACTTTAAACTGACAAACTCTGTATTGTGATTATTCCATTAACCTGGGTGTTTTTGTTTTCTGCTCCCAGATGCTCGGCCAGTTCATAGCCAGAGCCATAGCAGACCATGTGCTGCCCATGTCTTTTCTGGACTGTTACAAGGGCAAAGTGGACTGTGAGCATGCCAGGTACAAGGTGTTATCACTCTAGTGTCTTTAGTAACATCCTTTTGAAAGATTAATCCAATTTACTACAACAACATCAAGACAAAGCTGATGAAATGCCACATTTCTCTGGCTTCTATTGTTCATAATACTGCATTTAAGAGGGAAGAATCCGATGACACTGATTTTGTTTGCAGGGTGGCTTTAGACAGAGCTACAGTGCTTCTGTCCATGAAGAGGGAAGTGGTCCGCCTGGATAATGTGTGGGGTGTTGGTGGTGGACTAAGACCTGTCAAACATCTCATTAAAGAGGTATGATTGAGTTGAAAACAGTACCATTTGCGAAATCGAAAATAATCCCAGTCTGGAATAATTTTCATTGGAGCGTAGCTTCTACATGTATTGTGCAAGATAAACCAAACACAAAAATGCATGCTGGGAATGGAGCCACAGCCCAGTCTTCTGCAAACAGCAATGTCAGCAGTCTTTCCACTGTGTATATAGGTGCACTGGATTGTTGTAGATCTGATACTTTCGATGGAAATAAACATGGCACACATTTGCATGTATTGAAAGTACTCCATCTACTTTACCCCACGTATCTTTATTTTCTGTGTGTGTGTGTGTGTGTGTGTGTGTGTGTGTGTGTGTGTGTGTGTGTGTGTGTGTGTGTGTGTGTGTGTGTGTGTGTGTGTGCGCTGTGTATGTAGTAAAGTCTAACCCTGACAATGCAAACTGAGCAGGTGTTGACACAAGACCTGTTTGGTTGCGTTTGAGTGGAGCTCAACACTAGATCCAGATGACGCGTCCTCTTGAATTATTGTCCAACCAGTTCATTTTGTACACTCACCCACGGAGCCATGCATGCTCAACTGCTCATGTACCAAGAGCTTTTTAGTTTTTTAATCTGCCTCCTTTCAGTATATCGAGCACTGAAGATTTTTTTAAATGAGTTAAGTTTTTGCGTGACACATCAGAGACAAGGCACAATTCACTTTCAGATCTAGGTATTGGTAGATTAAATCCTTCTGCTCCGAAGGATATTACTGTTCTGCCATGTTCACAGGGTCTTTCTAAACATCAAACAGAGAAGTATTATTTTGTGATAGATGGGTAGATTTTTATGGTCATGTTTATGTGACATAAAAACTAAATTATGTTTCATACGTTAACAGCAATATCAGTGCAATGTAAAGTTCAGAATAAAAAGACTAAAAGACTGCCGTTTTTTCCATTCCAGACTATAAGTCGTACTTTTTCTCATAGTTTGGCTGGTCCTGCTACTTATACCCAGGTGCGACTTATATATGAATTAATGTGTTAGGTTAACATACCGTACACCTGTTCAGGCTGTTGTTCTCTGTATTCATTATAACTTGCCTTTCAAGATTAAGTGTCTGTTCTTGGTCTCGGATTGGTCTCCCCCAAAAATGTGACTTATAGTCCAGTGCGACTTGTAATGTTTTTTTTTTTTCTGCTTCATTATGCATTTTTTTGGCTGGTGCGACTTATACTCCAGTGCAACTTATAGTTCGGAAAATACGTTA
>OMNZ01010752.1:0-11558 GCA_900303255.1 Lesueurigobius sanzi | reverse complement strand
CATTTGTCTCCAGCAGGTTAGACTACTGTAACGGCCTGCTCACTGGCCTCTCTAAACGAGCTGTAAAACAGCTGTAGTACATCCAGAACGCTGCTGCTCGAGTCCTGACTAGAACCAGGAAATACGACCATATTAGTCCAGTGCTCAGGTCTCTGCACTGGCTTCCTGTTGCTCAGAGAATAGACTTTAAAATAGCTCTGCTTGTTTACAAGTCTCTTCATGGTCTAGCACCAAAGTACATCTCTGACATGTTAGTGAACCTCAGGGAGTGGTCTCCTGCTGGTTCCCAGAGTCAGGACTAAACATGGTGAGGCTGCGTTTCAGTTTTATGCAGCTAAACCCTGGACCCTGGACTAAACTCTGCCAGAAGATGTGAGACAGGCCTCAACTCTGACAATGTTTAAATCTAGGCTGAAAACGGTTCTTTTTAACTGTGTGTATGGCAACTGAAAGTATTTTATCTGCACTCTTCACTTTTAATGTCATTAGTTAATGATTATATTTGTTTTATTGATTGATTTTATCTGCTTTCTTGTAATTGTATGAAATTGTGAAGCACTTTGAATTGCCTTGTGTATGAATTGTGCTCTACAAATAAATTTGCCTTGCCTTTTGCTCAAATCAAAGTAAAAAGAAAATGTAACTTGCAGTATATCTGGCTTCGTTTTTCACTGTTGTACTCTACTAGCTTTACCGAAGTGGTACAAGAAAAATGATGTAAAATGTGACTCTTCAAGCATGTGTAGAAATGTGGAACGTATTTGCGGGGCAACTTGGAAATATTGGAGAGCCACTGGTAGCTCCCGAGCAGCTGGTTGGCGATCTCTGCAGTAAGAGATGTCACAAAGTCAAATTATAGAGTTATGACTGTTGGCAACAGCAGCTCTGAGTCTAGAACAAACTGGCTGAGGCCGCATGAGAGCTTTAGGGCGCAAAGAAAAGATTCTCTCCATAAACAGTATAATTGCGACTTGCCTCAACTGAGCGGGCAACCATTTTAAAATGCACCGCAACCTTTTACAGCCCTGTAAACCCTCGCCTGGACTAAAGAACCCTTATTATGATTTTACAATTGCGGAAATTATTGACAACGTGAAAAAACATGACCTGAGAAAAGATTTACCGAACATACGGAACAGACACAGTTACTCCCAGACTCCCTGAACAAAAGAAAATTATTTATTTTAAATGCTATCACAATATACCATATTTTCTATGACTATAAGTCGCACCGGAGTATAAGTCGCACCAGACAAAAAATGCATAATGAAGATGAAAAAAACATATATAAGTCGCACTGGACTATAAGTCGCATTTTTGGGGGGAAATTTATTTTACAACATCCAACAAGAAAAGACATTTCATCTTGAAAGGCAAGTTATAATAATAACAATAGAATAGAACAACAGGATGAATAGGTGTACGGTATGCTAACACATTGATGGTTATTCAGCTACAGTACATGAAGCATAAACAACCAACTGAAAAGGTGTCTGGTATGTAAACTTAACATATTAATTCATAAATAAGTCGCACCTGAGTATAAGTCGCAGGACCAGCCAAAAAAGTGCGATGCGATTTATAGTCCGGAAAATACAGTAATTCAAATTTTACCTAGTGCAGCACTATTGCACATCTGACAGGAGCACGTACTTCCATTTTTCCTGGACTGTAAACAAGTTGAATGGCGCGGCAGCCACTAAAACCCTGGACATGTTGAAGGTCGGACAGATGGATATTTTACGAGCCGCAGAGACAGTCTCTCTGCTGTAAGGGACTGTGACATTACTTATTTATTCGGACAGTTTGTATCATATTTATGTGCCTGTAATGGTACGGGCCTATTCCCTGCCTGGCGCACATTAACGGTGACCACACTTTCACTTCACCTAAAAGCACTGGGCCCTTCTGCTGCCGGATGAGCTGAGCACACATGAGCGCCGGATCCACCGCGCACAAGGTCAGGCATAAAAAACACATATGTTCATCTGTAGGGAGACAGGAGAGAGCTCAGAGACACATGCTGCCAAAGTCCATCCACGTTAGTGTCAACGTAGTGGGTTAAAAGCATTTCGTATACAGGAGTGCGTGGGGAAAAAACATAATAGGTCTAAGATGGCAGGGGGAATTGTAGAAGAAATGTGAAGGACTTAATCAAGACAGGTTCATCGGCGAAGCTCTTACAGAGGAGTATCAAGATGGATGAAAGGTGACTAAAGAGAATACACAGAAGATGTGGGATATTCAGTTTTGAAATGTTAAACAAATGTCTCTACCATTAAGATTTATAAATGTGTTAAAATTATTTATATGACTTCACAGCACTACCTAAAATGGCTGAAGTGTTTTATTGTGATTGCGATTCAATTTGCCATTTATTTAGGTGCATTTTAAGAAAGGCTGAAATGTTGCTATAAATGCTAAACTAATGCAAGGATCTGAGGCGTTTCAGAGGATATTTATAGAGCTTTCAAATACACTTTATTTATCACTGTATGAACTGGCCATAAAGTGTGTTCCCATTTCCACCAATAAAATCAAGATCTTATGATAAAAACATGAAAAAGATTGATCTATTTGTGAAGTCTTAATTAAAGCATTAAGCAAATTTGAATATTCTTGTGGTTCAGATGAAGTTTATGCAGAAGTACAGTAATTCCAATGATTTCACATGCTTTCTGCAGTAACTGTCGATTCAATTCACAAGGACCTGATTTGATTCGATTCACTTTGATTTTCAATTCAGTTAAGGATATCAGGCAATTTTAATGTGGTACACATTCTCAGAAGAACTAATGCACTTCTTTGATTATTATTCCAGTCATATATGCTTCTATAAACATAAAAGGCTATAAACCTGTATATGTGTGTGCATGTTTGAATGTTTTTTGTAACTGCTGGCTGCACCCTAATTGCCCCACGGGGATCAAATAAAGAATCTAAATCTAAATCTAAACCTGACCTTGATGTGCCATCTGTGTTTATTCTCCATATTTTTGTATCTTTTAGAAAACAAAAAAATATCTGAGGCCTAGAAGAACATGGTTGGGCTCATTTTAAAGCCTGAACCCCCCCTAAAGTCGTTGGCGATACACCCGCCTATCTGTCGCGGTAAAAAGATCGAATTCCGTTTTGTTTTGTTTTTTATCATTAGGCTATGCAAAGGAAAAAAAAATCAATTAATCATTTTGAATAGATTTTCTTTTCAAAATGATTAATTGATTTTTTTTAACTCAGCCCTAGTCTAATATTCTCTTGTGATCTCACCTAATCCATTACCCCTTTGCAATTTGCTAATTTGACTATTTTTTGCGATTACAATTAGATTAACCTGAATTTTGCAGCCTGATTGACCCATCAGTTGAGAACCACTGCTTTACATTCCTTATTTATAGTACGGAATATTATTTCATAAACAAAGTGTAGATGTCAAATAAAAGATGAGCCTACAACTGTGTATGAAGGTATTTTACAGCCGTTATCAGGAATCAGAAGAGGTCCCCTACCGCTTGCCTGAGGCGGCTCGATAGGGGGCAAGCACCCACAGTGCTAACAATAATAGAAGGTAACTACATAATGCAAACTGTTTTCTCAAACATCCTTCAGACATGGGTAGAAAATGTGCATGTCGTAGACCTATGTATGTTCTCCCTCTGGGACAACGGCCACAGAGATGAGCAGGAAGTGAAGCATGAAGCGGAGCACGTGTTCAGACATTATAGCGTGGCACACATGACTACACATCACCATTACTCTAGTGCCAGCTTTGTCATGAGCTAAAATAGATCTAACTCGGGAATCCCGGGACAATAAGGGCAAATCGGTGCCCTTTAGAAAGAAACTGCCAGATTTTGACCACGTCGTATGCCCCGCACAGGTCCTATTGGTGCTGCTTAGTTTCTCAGGACAATGATTTTAAATTCTCGTGTCCTCCACTGTTCCGCGCAGATTTGCTTCTCCAAACAAATGGCCAATCTCTGAGGGCCTAAAAGTGAAGTTGAGCAGATTGTGATAGTAGTGCTGCAGCGTGGGCTCATTCATGTGGAATTTTAATAGGCGGCGGACAATTCATAGCCACACACACACAATATAACACATAATTCCTGCCACAAAAATACCTCGCTTCCTCCTCTCCTTGAAATAAATTTGATTTCCCGTTGCAGCCGGGAGGGGAAACGTTATCGCCGACGAACCTAAGCCAATTTGAGTAGAATAAATGGTGTATCTGCTAGTTTGACAGACACTAAAACCTCTGATCTCTTGTTATACGCAGGCCTCTTTTTCCTGCTTTGACACGTCGATAACAGTTTGGCGGCGGGAGTGGCGTGTCGACCCACAAATATCATCATTTCCATGCAAATGAGCGGCGCGCACCGGGACCGGCGGCGCGCCTAACGAGCGGCGAGATAAAATGCCCCCAAAGCCGATCAATAAACAACTAGTGGAAGTGACTCATCATCACGGGGCTAGAGGAGTGCAGCCCCGCCCCCCCCTCCCCCTTACCTCTGCCCAGGCTCTCCTTGGACCTGAGCCGAGCCAGGGCTGAAGAGAAATGGCCCTGCAACGCTCACGCACAGAGGGCCGGAGGTGGGAAGTAACTTGTTATCTGATGTGCACATGCAGCAAAAAATTATGTTAGGCGAAGTCACTACACCTGATTGTTTTTCCTAACTTTCCTAACATGTTTTTAAAGATGAGTTTACAAGCACATTTGACAACTTTCACAAGGTTAGGGTCACAGTCACTCAACTGCAAGAAAAGTAGCCGGAACAACTCCTGAGATTAACAAAAATGGTTTATAGCTAGATGCACAATATGATTTCCACTGAGATTACATAAAACTAAAGGAGGGCAAAACCAATTTCATTCTACTACTAGGGAAAAAAAATCTGCTAAGAATGTGGAAGAGAAATAAATTGGATTAAAGTGAAGGCTGCACAATACGGCCAAATTATCGTCATAACTTCCTCCAGGTGCTCAAGTTAACCAAGTTATCAAATTCATGCTTTTATGTTAAAACACACTTTAAGACAGCGGTTCTCAACTGGTATGGCGTCGCGACCCAAATAACAATTGGATATTTTAAGTATGAATACAGTTTTTATCCTTATAGATTATTGATGGATTAAGCATTGAATGAGCCTAAAACTGAACGCAATGCAAAAGAAAGTCCTCATCAATCCTTTTGAGAGATTAGAGAAAAGTCTGCCTTAATTTTGCACTTAAATAAAGAAAAAAAATTGCACACAAAATGCACATCTCAATTCATTTGAAATAAAATATTGTTACTTATTTTAAGTGCAGAAATACTTACTGTACTGGCAGATTTGTAGCTCAGTAAGTCTAAATGAGTCAAATCATTCTATCAAATATTGTTCACAACAAAAGAGTGAACATGAATGATGGAGGTACAATTTGCTAGTTCTCGGTGAAGCCAGTTAGCATACGGGATCTGGCTCCGGATCCCGGAAGCTCCTTTTTGGAACTTTTTGGCCCCTCTTTAACTCATTATTGGAAATAGTCTTGTTGATATGACCCTCAAGTGCATGTCTTACACGTGCTACACCGTTCTGTTCTTTGTCTTTTAATATTTTCAACATTAAAAGAGAACATAACTCTCACATACCAAATATGGATTTGGCTCCAAAAATTCAACATGGCGGCGGTTCAAACGCTAGCATGAATTGGCTTCATTAGCTGGCGCTGAGTTCTATGGAGAAAGCCACGCAGGCTGCCTCCATCTTTATCTACGCTCTAAGGTCACAACTTGATAATAATACATTTTTGGGGAATATTCCCAGAGAAAGGCTTGCGATCCATTAAAAATGCTTCACCACCAGTTGAGAACCACTGCTCTAACCTAATCTAGTAGTAATAGTAGTTGTTGCAGTATATAGTAGCTCCAGCAATTCAAGATTATTAGTGGCAAAAGCAGGAGTTGTAAGGTAGTTTTAGCACAGAGTAGGGCCAGGATATAATGAAGTAGCTGTAGGCAAGTAGATCTGTTACTTGACTAATTGTGCAGCACAACTTCACTTCAGTGACTCTGACTAACAGAACTTCTTTTTTAGTCCACTCTGCCTCTCTGCTACTGTCTCCTCACCAGCCAGGCGTCTCATTGATTTCCACAGCCCTCCTCTCAATCCACGGAATATGACTGAGGGCTGATTCCCTAATGGGATCACAAATGTGCGCTGAGGAGCCGGCAGCCTGTCCACATGATGAATGCCACTCGGATGGACGGGACACTCTTCTCCTCATTGTCAGCTAATCGTCTCATGTCTCGGTGCAGTCAAGGCTAATGGTCGACCCCCAACAACCCCCCCCAACTCCCTCACAGCTTTTCAGATCAATGTCATACATACATGCACAGACCGCTATAGGCACTGTCCCACAGAACCCAGCCTCCCACACTCCCATGGGAACGTGATGAGTGCAACTCTTATGGGCAGCTATAGCACTTATGGTAATACATTTGCAATGAAATGCTTTTTCCTTGCCGTCAGCTATGTTTCAATTAGTATTCAGCCCATTGGCGGGAGAGGGGAGGGGATTCAATTAGTTGCGGCTAGCCTATAGAGTCCAATAACAGTTTTAGGGAGGCCAAAGCCAAGGGGAGCTATCGGTGACAAATCAATGAGTAACACTACAATTGGGAAGTTTTTATTTTGATCTCAAGGTCCTATCACACAACTTTGCGATAGGACTATAATATGGACTATAATAGCCTGATTGATGATTTGAGGTAACAGATCATGAGTAGCCAAGTGTATGCTCCCTTATGCTTTCCAAATGTTAACCTTGGCAAATGTTTTCATAAAATGTTAGGCTATGATCTTTGAAGTTTTTGAAGAAGTAATCACATGCTATGTCAATCCACGCCTCACTTGAGCCACTGACAAACATGCAATAATTCAGTGCATTGGCGTTGCTTGGAGAGTGGTGTCACTTTGAGTAATCCCTGTATTAACCACACTATTTGACTTGGCTGGGTCAAATATGAACAAATCTCAGTGTGCAGCAGTTGCCAGCTGATGCTATCATGGCACAATATACAAAAGAGGCACAGATAAGATCACCCCAATCAGTTGGAATAATGAAGGGTGAAAGTTTTAAATGCAAATGGAAATCATGGAATCTCAACATCAGTGGATGTTGTCTTAAAGGAGTAAGAAACATAGAACTATACTCGATTAAGATGAACTACTGGACAGTTTCCCACAACAAAGGGTTTAGCGGAGGCACACATAATCAAAATGGCTTCAGCATTCACTAATAATGGCTTCAAAAGAAGTTGCTTCTGTAAAGGAATGACTGATAGTGAACCTTAAATTACATTTTGGCAGTAATGCTATGCATTTGTAATAAATGGTTGTATTTTTTATTGTCCTCTGATTGCAGAGATGGGCTTAAGTCATCTCTGCAATCAGAGATGACAAAAGACCAGGAGGACTTTTGTCCTCCTGGTCACTTTTGACCAGGAGGACAAAAGTGAAATTAAATGTTCATTGTAAATATTATAAAGAGCCACATGAAGAAGAGTAATGTTTTTAGGCAACAGTAAGATTAGTTTTATTAGGAGCCACAATTGACTGTGCATAACGCTTGAGTCAAGCTAGTGAATGATGTCTGCGTGTGAGCGCATGGAGGTGGTCTCAAGGCTTGTTGGCGCCAGATGTGGGCAGCTACACTTCTGGCAGTCTGCCCCAGGGCAGCTGCCACTATCATGTTTGGCGTGAATGTAAATCCCATGTAGTCCCATGTAAAGTGCTTTGTGACTGTGTCTGTAAAAGGATCTATATGAATAAAGCTCTTCTTCTTCTTCTAGTGATAACTCCACAAACGCCACCTTCATTTCCAGTTCCGGTATTAGCATAGCATAGTATAAGCATCGTAGTTGTGGATGTAACTCGATACATAATTAGAAAAGTGAGTCAACTGTTCTGTGGTTGTCGTTCATGGTTATTTTCTGGAGGTCCAGGGGGTTCAAACTGTATGTATCAAGTTACATCCACAACTACGAGAGTAAGTAGGCTATGCCAATGCTATGCTATGGTAATGCTGGAAACGCAAATTAAGGTGGCGTTCGTGGAGCTAGTTATGCACAGAGTCAATTAAGCTATATGTGAGTAAAAATTAGAGGTGGGCAATATATCGTTTAGATCAGTGGTTCCCAACCTGGGGGGTGGGCCCCCTCTGGAACTGCAGGCGGGGCCCAGAGCTTTGTCTGGTCAGATGGTTAGGCCATAAGAGATATTATGTGAGTAAATTATTGGTTTGAAATTATGTGAGTAAATTATTGGTTTGAAATAATTCCTATGGGGGGCCCCACCTGCATCCAACCTGAACAGGGGGGGCTTCTAGGAGAAAAGGTTGGGAACCACTGGTTTAGATGATAATATCCAAATTGTTGTTTGGACAATATGCAAAATTGGAATATCGAATATTTCATAATTTGTACAATCCCACCCCCCAAACATGAAAAGAGCTGACGACAGTAAAAGAGAAAACAAACAACGCACACTATAACCTTCTAAACAATTATATGTAGCAATTTTAATACTGCAGGGTTTGTTTGACTGTTTTTTATATTGTTTTGTACAAAACCTGATTGTTTCTGCAACTACAAGAAAGCTGCTACCGATTTGCAATACAATCTGTGTTATGTTGCTTCTTAAGTCACATCACAAGTTGAAGCAACAATCTAAAAACGTAAAAAGTAAAGCCAATGCACTGTAACAATTAATAAAATAGCAGCTAGAAAAGGCAAAGTGTGCTGTTTGCGCTCTTCTGTGCTCTGGTTTGATTAGGCTTAAAATCCAGGCATTTCAGACAGGCCCGGCATTTCGCCCTTAAGTGTAAACACAGGCTTTTTCCGCTAACGTTACCAATGAGCCTACTGGCCATTAACCCAGTTACAGCTTGTCACATCGATATCGAGATATTGAAAGAAAACACTGAGCTATTCATTTTTGTCAATATCTCCCACCCATAGTACAAATATGTGTTAGCTGAAGACTGATTCAGACCTTTTTATTCGCCAGTTTCGCTGTGTGGAATAATCCCATTACTTTCCAAAACGCAGTATTCCCAATATTTGGTTCCATCCATCACCGCAGCAAGACGAAGCCATCCTTTATCTAAATCTCTGCAGTGACACCGAGATATGTGGCTCGAACAAATCCTTACATTAATCACGTCTCTATGCAAATGTCAAATTAGAAACCTTATTGTACCGCAGTCTATGACTCCGCACGCTGAATTTAAAGCAGCTATGAATAAATCACAGGTTCATTTGTCTGCTACAATGGCTCGATGATATAGTGATCCCACGAGGGTCCGGTGGGAATACAGAGGGTCACCTGAACTCATTTCATTAGAATAAAACATCTCCGTAAAAGTCCGTAACAAGGAATGCGGTGTGTACAATACTCATGGGCTCTCAATATGTCTGCATTGAAAAACCCATTGGCGCTGAAAAGAATAAAAGGCTGGAAACAGAGGACCTTTTTGACTTTCTCTTCCATACTTTCGCAAACCACACAAAGTACCTGAGAGGACAAAGGTCGCCCGAGACTTTCTATCAGGAATGTATAGTGGAAGACGGACGACCTTGGTGGGATTCATTTGAACCAAGAAAGAAGAAAAATCACTGTGAAGGTTTTCGCCAAAGAGAGAGCGGAAATTTTTTTCCAAAGAAACGGGTCAAAAGGGAGCTCTTAATGAAAGTAGCGGGGGTGGACAAAGTGCTAAAAAGTAAATAGAAATCTAAAACGGTCGCAAAGGGAGTCTCCGAGGAGGATGAGACGTGTGATGGCACATATATTTACGTTTGAGGAGAGCGCGATAAAAGAAAAAGACTGAGATTTAAAAGTGCGGCGTGGAAGGGAGGAGCAGCCAGTGTCCGGTGTCCTGGGATACTGGGCGCACAGGCTCTACATAATTCATCGCAGCGCCGCAAATCGTCCAGGGTGACTCTTACATCACTCATCATTTACATGCAATGGGCCCATGCATTATTGAAATATGTGACTCTGATGATCCATAAAGTAGAGGGGTGAACTTCTTGCAAGGAAAGGCAGGAAGTAGAGGTCGGTCAATGTGAGCCGGCACCGAATCTGAATAAACATAAGTGAGATGCATGAGATAATATTATTTGGAAAACGATATGCGGCATGAGAAAATAAACTCAAAAGAAAAATATACAAGATCAGAAATGCGGCAATTGACATTTAATTAGGTAGGTAAATTAGTGTAAGTAGTAGCGTGTGTTAAATTGGACAAAGCAAATGAAATGGAAATGCAAAGCTGCTAAAGCCGGTTTGGTGGAATAAACTAGGTCCAAATGTAATAATAAAAATGACAAATCCAAACCAACAAACCATCCAAGTGCAATTAATGGTCTATTGTTACGCAGTTAGCTTAGCTTCTCCATATTTCCCTTCAGTGAACTGGAAGAAAGCAGTGTTAGAAGTCATCAAACACAAACTCATTTAGATTAACATTGCAAAGGTATTATTACGTATTCAGCGTGCGTAAAGTAATTTTAACTTCCAACAATGGAAAGTGTTGGCTATTTTCAAACCGGGAACATTTCGGCCGCGGGAGCTGAGTTGGTAAAGCAGTCGCCTACCGCTGTGTCCTTGGGCAAGACACGTAACTCATCATGCAAGAAGAGGCTTTATCAATTCTGATGTTGCACTGGTAAGAAAGCTGAATATACAAGTAAAGCTGGGGACTTTACATTTTTTTAGATAAATCATGGCATGTGTGAAAGTTTTATTAAGCCACGCCTCCTCAAACTAAGGGAGACTAAAATCTGGCTACAACTTCTCTAGTGTAGCCAGCTTTAGACATGAAACTAATCTCTGCAAGAAGCGAAGATGACTCTTGTAATCCGTAGGGCTGTGCTCAGTATATCGTATCGGCAATATATCGGAGTACTTGACAATATGCGTATCGTGTCAAAGCACCTGTGATACAGAACTAATTAGAAAAATCTATGTATTAGGTTTATGGGACCCAAGGCTTTAGATAGATACTTTGGATACTTTATTGATCTCACATGGAGAAATTCGGTTCGATTGAGAGAGCATCAGATAGCACAACTCTTACATGCGCAACATATAGTACAGGCCAAAAGTTTGGACACCTTCTCATTCAATGTGTTTTCTTTATTTTCATGACTATTTACATTGAAGATCCTCGCTGAAGGCATCAAAACTATGAATGAATACATGTGGAGTTATGTACTTAACAAAAAAAGGTGAAATAACTGAAAACATGTTTTATATTGTAGTTTCTTCAAAATAGCCACCCTTTGCTCTGATTACTGCTTTGCACACTCCTGGACCAGGATTAATCCAGGTGGATTGGATTTTTTCCAAATCTGATCTGATTTTGGGTATTTCAAAGCAGATTTTATCCTGAAGATGCAAATCCAGATTTGTAAATCCATTCCTGCCTTTGATCCGGATATTTTACCCTTTTGGGTATTTAAAAAAATTTGATCCAAATCTGGATCATTTTGATCCTAAAAAGTAGGATTAAAATGATCC
>OMNZ01010751.1:28431-45377 GCA_900303255.1 Lesueurigobius sanzi | reverse complement strand
CACACACGAATGAAATGTCTCGACCAGATGTAATGTCCCGTGAATAAGTAAATCACTTAGAGTAACAAGCTTAGAGAATCCCCCATCCTTAGACCTTCCTCTGCGGCGAGGAAAAAACCCCAAAAAACAAAAACCACATGGTAAAAAAATTGAGGAAACCTCGGAGAAAACCAATTAAAGGAAGGATCCATTTCCCTTGGACGGATGGGCTAGTGGTGAATTTTGGTCGACCAGAATCCAATAGCAATGTTCAGCAAGAGTTGCAGAAGAAATTTAAACTGGTAAACGTCCCCGGATGGACTGGAGTCCTGCAGCAGTGTTCAACACGAGGGGTAGGCGTGGCCGACGCCGTCCAGAACCACGAATACTGTTCTGTCACACGGTGGCGGCAGTTGGACACATACAATTTATCAATATTTTCAGAGACAAAATCAAAATAATGGATAGAAAAAGGTTTAAATTTGAGGGTTTAGAAATACAAGATTACAAAGATTTGTTCAGAGGGGATATTTGAATATATATATTTAAAAAAAAAACTCGTTTTTAGTTAATAAATCTGTTCAAATTTAACCTTGTTTTACCGAGTTCTGAATAAATCAGTTTAGATATTGAAAGATAGTTCTGAAAAAAAAAAACCTTCCAGCCAGTGGTTTCGCTAGGGATACTTTTTCTCAGTCATTTTGAAGGACAGGGTTGTAAAAAATCTGCTGTGAGCTATTTTTTTTATCCTACATTAATTAATCTCTCATTATATACATAGTATTATGTATATAAGAAACACAGGTTACAGGATATGTATACATATGTATGATGTAAATCAAAATAATTTGTGAGCAGAATCATGGAACATGAACGTGGACACTATATTGTGTTAAAACTTGTGTGTCAAACTCTCGAAGGACAGTCTTCAAAATATTCTGTCAGAACTCAAAATGTTCAGTCATTGACAGATAATTTTCATGTTAATGTAACCTCTGCTTCCAACTGCTGTAAACTACAAGACTACACGGCTGTAGTTAGCACTAAAGTGTAAGAAACAGTTATTTTGAGATAATGTCCCTTGTATTTACAATTTCTCATATAATTCTATGGAATGAAAAAACAGTGACAATGATTAAAAGTCTTATGAAGATTTGGCAATTTATTTGTTTCCAGGTGAAAGTTTACAGTATCAGAGATTAAACCGGCCTACAATCTGAAAATGAAATTAAAAAACTACTTTTGCCTGTGTCTCCCCTTAAAGCTGAAATGCACTATGTTACAACATTTAGAAACATTATTTATTAACTATTTATGCATTTACACATTTCTTGTGTTTCCAGAGTGTGGTCCTCGTGGTAATTTGGTGTGTTCCTGTTGTTCATAGCTCAGAGCATTTGAGCGAGAATGTGAAAATAAAGATTTCTGGTGAAATACAACAAGATTTCCACAATCTGACATTTTTATTATGACAAAATGCGTTCCCTCTCAGTTGTGTGCGCAGTTTCCATTGTATGTCCAGGTTTACAGCGCCTCCATCAGGTCAAACATCGTAATGCATTTTTTTGTTTATGAATTTCATCAGTTCTGAAATACACACAAGACACGAACACGCTCGTTTTGGCTCATTTTACGCACAAACACCACATGCACTCATCATGCCCCAAGGAAAATGGGCCGTTTCAACGATGATATGTGGAAAGATAATGTGACAGCTGTTTCAATTTAACAAATGGCTTGAAATTGTTGGAAGAAAATAACAGCATTGTATGATTGTTCATTTTTAAGCACATAAATACATAAAAGTATATACAATTTGGAGTAAAATCAAAGACTGAAGAAACGTTGTGCTCTTTTTAAAAAATGGAAGGATGAAACCAAAAGCTACTGTACAGCAGAATGACAAATATAGGAGCCAGGAGTACAATGACAGCTGAGAAATCTCAGCTCTGCAACAATAGTCAGGCTCCAGTCATGCCCTCTCTGAGGACAACTCTTAAAAAGAAAGTTCATACCTTATTATCTATGACCAATGTGTGTGGTCTAAGTGTCTATAGTGCACGAGGCCTCTTAGGGGTGATTTGTTTGCTAGCTTGTTCCTCTTCCTGTAGTGTACAGCGGAAAGACTTGACTTTGTCTGAAAACAAAACAAAATAAAAATGAGGTACAGTACAATATGCCTTCAAACATCAAGTTACAGTCTCTTACCTCTCAGCTCAGTGAGGATGTCTATCTTCTGATCCAGAATTTGTTCAAGTTGAGTTGCATATGATTCAACATCATAGTCCACCTCCTCTGTCATTTCCAGAAGTACTTTTTCATCTTCTAACCAGCGAATTGATTCCTGTGAAGACATGAATGTTTTAAAATGAATGCAGTGGCTCATATGTAACACAGCCAAAATACACATAGTTTAAATGTTGATTACCTGGAACACAGCCCTGTGATCCTCCAAGACCTGCTCCTCCATCTCCACCAGCTGTGACACAGCCTCATGGAACGTGAAGAGCTGTGGGGAAACCTCTTCTTCCTAAAACATAACATGTGGTTAAACCCACTATACGCTCCCTCACACATTAAAGTAGTTACTTTTTACATCCACAACAAACTTTACATTTGATTTGTTTCTCGAAGTTACTAAACAGATTTTCTGACAAAATATTTACATTCTGTTCACAGAGCAGCTTCAGATCGTCTCTCTGTGGTGAGCTGCCCACTCCCCACTGCGCCTCCAGCACCTCCAGCTGGTCCACGTGTCCGGCCTGACGACACTCCATCACAGCCAAAGGACCCACTGTAAGCTCTTTGACACTAAGAACAGACAGAAGAGAGCCCAGGTCACAAACCACTAGGTATGGATGATGTATGTCGTACTCATTCGTTTAGTACATTTTATTTATTTGCATTACCATTTGACAATTATACATGACTGATGTTCAAATCACAAGAAAACAATATTTTACTTAAGTATTCCATTGTTAATATTGTCTGAAAAGATATGAAATAGTGAGAGGTCATACTCGTAAGTTGGAGACAGCTCAGAGCGTCCTCCTCCTCCGCTCTGTGAGAAGGGGATATCAGAAGGGCTTATGCCAAACTCTTTTACCCTGCAGACAGAGAGGGAACTGCTTTGTATTAAGGTAGTCATCAGATTGATACAGTGTAAATAACATAAAGTTCATGAAGAGCATTTGCTGCTGATAAAGCACGTCTTGTTTTAGTGAAGTCTCAAAACAACAAATATATATTCTTTATGCTTTTAAGTGTGTAGCAATATACCTTATGCGCTCATATCAATGAAAGTGCTTTTGCTATCAACAATTGGAAAACCTGCCTTCTCATGGCAGTATTTGGCTAGAATCAATAAACAAATCAGCGCGAGCACAAGATGAATTCTTGTGTGTTTGTGAATAATAATGTTTCACCTGTTGGCATATCTCAAAGTGTTTAGAGTGTTTTCACAAGATGCCATTCCTGGGGAGATTGTAGCGATCTGCAAAACAAATAAATACTGGTATTCATATATACTATATGGCACTATTGTAAATTAAAGTCAAATAAATAAAATAAATATATATGACCATGCACAGTTGTGCTCATAAGTTTACGTACACTAGATTTTTTGGCCATTTCTCAGAGAATATGAATAACACAAAAATTTTATTCTCTGAGAATGGCCAGAAAAATCTAAACTTCTGCCACGGTATGTAAACTTATGACCTGTCTAAGACTGAACACAAAATGGCAACTGTTGTTATACCATGCAGGTCCTAGAGTTCTCTCCAATGAAGGAGTCCCTCAGCACTTGGGTTAATTTGCTCGCTCTAAATGGAGTGTGGGGTTTGTTTCGTCCAAGTGCGCGAATACACTCCTGAAACAAAAACAGGAGTGTTATTTGGATTACAGTTAAACCACTGAAAACTGTGGGACTTAAGCAGCACACTTTTAGTGCCAACAGGCTCTTGTTGATCTCAGCTCCTTCAAGGCGAGTCTGGCGGTCAGCACTGGATGTGTCTGCTCCCCTCTCATTTCCAGCCAGGTCGATAAGAGAAAACTTTCCATGCATCTTTCCCCGTCTGCGCAAAATGATCTGGAAAACAGCATGACTCCTAGAAGAATGGGCATTTGCTGATGTCTGCCCAGAAGTCCTTAGGAAAAAACATAACCATATTAAATATTCTCATAGCCCATATATTACACAGTTATGTGTACAGAATCTGGTGAGCTACCTGCAGCTGTTTCCCACTTCGATAAGTTTCAGAACGTCCTCTGTGCATTTGACCTCTCTCTCCTGTAGACCCACCACCTGGACCTGCTGCTTCCCGTCCTCCAGCACTCGCAGTTTGGCTTTGCGATTTAACAAGTCAAAGACCTTTAGTGCAAAGGCACTGGATATTAAATCTGTATAGTTGTGAGTTTGTCCATCTAAACACATTGGAAATTGCAGTTACCTGAAGTAGCATACATACCTTGCCGCTGTAGATCTCAAAGAAAGTGGCAAAGACCTGCAGATCTAACTTTTTGTAGTTTGGCTTTTTCCACATAAGAAATACATCTCTGGCTGCAAAAACAAATACATCAGAATAGATTCAATTACAGCTTAAACTATGGAGTCAGATTTGAGACAAAATTATTCATATCACTTTTACAGGAACTATATTTTTTGGGATTTCATAAGATATTTTAATTCCATCATAAAAAATAAACAATGAAAAATAGAAAACTATTAAATGCTGAACATGAAGAATAAAAATTGTTATTCAATTTTAAAAAATATGTATAAAATTCATAAAATGTAAAAAAAAAAAAAAAGTTTTAATTTTGTTGTTGTTTTTTCCCTCTTTTGCCCTGTTTGCATTTGACTCAAAGTTTATTAAGTTTAATAAGTACTAACTTCTTTTATGTAGCTAGATCGTTGTTTATCAAAGCTTAGCCCAAAGCTTCTTCAGCCAATGAGAAGACACTATTCTAAGGCCCACCTCCCTATCAGCTTTTCACCAAAAACACATTTTATTGAATAACGATTTTTATTCATGTTTAGCCTTTAATAGTTTTTCAAATTTGTATAGTATATACATAGTTTTATAATAGTTTTGACTCAAATCTGATTCCATATTAAACGATTAACCGACAACTAATCCATTATTAAAATAATCACCAAACGATTAATTGTCTCTTTAAAGGTTTTTTTCCCACAGATCATGTAAACATGTCCAAATCTAACATGTACATGATGTGAATGTTTATTATTTTGGTTCAGGACACTAAACAATCAGTGTCTGTTTGAAATGCTGCTTCTTTAGGGACAAACTAATGAGAAATCAAGAATAAATGGTGTTATTTCTATCATAAATGTGGTTCTCCTTTCAAAATCTGCTCTAAAGTCTTGACATTTAGTTTTTTAATACAAGTAAAATACTTAATACTTACAAGTACTAATACTTATACTCTGATTACTCGATTAATCAATGTAAATAATCAACAGATTAATCGATTACTAAAATAGCAAATAGCTGCAGCCCTAGATTCAATAAATCTGAATAAATGTTAACATAAAAACTGACTCACCTGATAGTGCGTATATTCCTTTCGAGCAGTCCTGGTTCTTCCCTGAGAAGTCTCCTCCCATTGTCTATAGAGGTATAGTCATATTAAACTTTTAAAACACACCTCGTTTTGGCTCATTTTACGCACAAACACCACATGCACTCATCATGCCCCAAGGAAAATGGGCCGTTTCAACGATGATATGTGGAAAGATAATGTGACAGCTGTTTCAATTTAACAAATGGCTTGAAATTGTTGGAAGAAAATAACAGTTAAAACACACCACACGGACAAACACAGCTTACATGAGTTTTCCCACTTCCGGTTTGTCCATAAGCAAAGCAAGTTGCCATTCCTCTTTCAAAAATAGTCTCAACCAACGGCTGAGCTGTAAACCTGCAGATCAAATACAACGTTTGTTTGAAATTATGAAATCTTTCTATTGCCAAAAATGGAGGAAAATAAGTTTATACCTGTAAACCATTTCATTTGTGGAGTTTTCATCGAAGGCGTAGTCAAAGCGGAAGGTTTGGTTCTCCAGGTATCGCGTCAGGTCGACCTTCTGCTTGGGCTCATGAACCATAACAACGTCTTTACTCGGGACAGTGATGACGTCTAAATCCTTCATTGATAACTCTAGACAGGCGGCAGGTGTTTATTCATTTTTGCAATTCATGTTTTATTGATTTTTTGCATTGATTACGCAGAGAAGAACAAACCCACAGATGGCAATCATAGAACCTACCTTTTTTATTCAAGGGTCGAGCTCGTACGCATACACATATCCTATGCTCCTCGATCTAAAAGCGTAAGTATTTTGAACTTTAACAATGTAAACGTAATAAAACACAAAATACTGTCTGCTAAAATAACTTACAAGATCATTGGAGGTTAAGGGCCTGTAGTCCAGACTGGCTCTGAAGTCTCTGATCATGCACAGGATTTCATAGTTTGGTAAATTGACATCTACTTCCTAGAACAAAGGTAATACGTTTTAGCACACACTGGTGAAAAAGTGAAGTTCCCCATGCTCTCTTACCTGAGCCCTTTTCTCTCTGAGTTCCTGTTGCTGAAGTCGTCTTTTCTCGCGTTTCTCTTGGAGTTTCTCAACCTCTTTTACACAGTTAGATTTCCTCCGAGCTGTGAATGCATCGACCGAGAAATAAACTTTGTTACTTTCAGACTCAGTGGTGTAAGAGAAGGGCCGAGATAAGATGATGTGGTTTTAATTTAGCTCAAAGATGCTCTACAATCGCTTAAGATAAATAATTATAATGTGATTGTATGTAAAGCACTTCGGGCTGGGTGATATGACCAAAATTTTCACCACAATTTTCTTTATTTTATATCACGACTTCGATTTTCTCACGATTCATATTGTCTTTTAAAGGCGACTAAAGCGATCTGCTTCTTCTTGGGTTTAGACCTGGTTTAGACCTGTTTTAGTCCGTGTTTCAGTCCTGACATAGTTTAGACAGTCATGGTTTAGTCCTGGTTTAATCCAGATTCAGTCCGTGATATTGTCTGATTTTAGACCTGGTTTAGACCCAGTTTGCCCTCGTTTTATTTCTGATTTCTTGGGTTTAGACCTGGTTTAGACCTGGTTTAGTCCAGGGTAATCATTTAGTTCTGTCCCTGGTTTAGTCCTCTTAGACCTCTCTGCTTTAGTCTGGTTTTCTCCTGGTTTAGTCCTTACAGTAGCAGCAGTGAGTGGAGAGAAAGTATTTGAAGTATTTGTGTTAAACATAAAAACCACTGCATCACGATATGACGATGTTCTCAAAAAAACCTATCGTCCTGGAGACCAGATCACGATTTGTTTTTTCTCATCATATCGCCCACCCCTAAAAGCACCACAGCAGAACAGGCTCATCAGACAGATCAAAACCTCCGTTACCGTTCTGCTGCTGAATTAGAGCTTGGTTGAAGGCAGTCTGTGAAGCTATCGCTGGTGGAGGAGGCTCTGACACTTGGCTGTGCTGACTGGGCCGGGCTCGGGTTGTTCCGACTGCAGCCGCTAAAGGAGCACAACCACAAAGACAATCAGTCATTGTCGGCGTCAATAGAAAAGAGCTAAAGTTAAACAAGAACTCACATACCTCTGTTTTCGCGGGGAGCGTTCTCAGCTCTGGGTATAGCTGTAGTTCGTCTTGTCTGAAGAGTGCATAACTAAATTATTCTCGATGATCAATTGTTTTCAAGTTTAGCTTAGTTTATTTAACAATGTGCAAAAAACAAATAAAAGACACAAATTTAGTTTGACCTATTTTCTATTTGCAGAAGCTGAGTTGAGTTAATACAACACTGTATTTTCCGGACTATAAGTCACACTTTTACTCATAGTTTGGCTGGTCCTGCGACTTATACTCAGGTGCGACTTATATATGAATTAATATGTTACGTTAGCATACCAGACACCTATTCAGTTTGTTGTTTATGCTGCGTGTAGCTGAATAACCATCAGTGTGTTATGTTAACTTACTGTACACCTATTCAACCTGTTGTTCTCTATTCTATAGACCCTTCATTGTTTGTAAACATTCTGGGCTAAGTTGGATTCCTATTTATATAAAACCGCGACTTATAGTCCAGTGCGACTTATATAAGTTTTTTTCTTCGTTTCTTCGTTATGCATTTTTTGGCTGGTGTGACTTACAGTCTGGAGCAATTTATAGTCCGGAAATGTTCTGCTTATCCTTTCAGTATTTTGAATATATATTAGAGTTATGTTGATTCGAGCATTAATTAAATCAGGCTGATTATCAAAAACCATTAAAACATTTTATAAGCAGTTATTTCCTGCAAAGGCCTGCAACCCACTTGTTGAGAACCACTGTTTTTTTAAACAACTGTTAAATAATAATCTCACAATTTGAATTGGCTTAGCCCTTTAGGCCCTATGCCTTTTTCTCCAAATATTATTTGTTTACATCATAGGTGTACATGGCTAATCTTGGTGTCCACACATTTGGTAGAGTTTAGGGATGACGGTGGGAGTGAAATAATAATAAATTATGTTGTTTGACAATAAAATGAGGTTGCCATGGGTTTGAATGAATTTTCGCCTGAAAAAAACCATACATATTTTTCTGCAAAAAGGCCTTTTTCCTCCCTGTGATGTGGAAAATAACAACAGAAATGGATAATCCCACATCAGCTGTCACTAATTTGCAACTTTGGAATATTTTGCTGGATAAAACACATACGTCAATAGCTGTATCTGAAAGTGAGGCACCAACTGTGGGGGCTATAGGGCTTAAAGGGTTAATGGGATGCCTGAGTAATGCCATAATTGCCGATTAATGCTATTACACTAGACAGAAAAAGTATTTTTGTTTGTGTTTCTTTGGATGTAAATGGTTTACATTTCAGTTCTCTACAACTGTGTCAAGTCTCAGAGCAGTATTTTTGTTTGTAAACGCAGACCTTGGGGACTTTGCTGACTTTTGGGATAGATGAAGGAGGAAGTGAGGTCTCAGGGCTCTGTGGTATCTCATCATCAGGGGCAACATCTGGATTCAGAGCAAAGATGCTTTCAAGGTCAATCTGTGGATAAATATATAGAAGCTTTAGTGATGTGGTTTCAAGCTCAGAATAATGGCCAGCAGTCCAATACCTCTTTGCCTTTGGTGTCCCCATTCTCAATCCACTCCACTGTTACACTGTCATTGTCCTCGTGCAGTGAGGTGACCATGGCCTGGTGTATTCGTCCTGCAGCGGGGAAAACCATGAGGATGTGATTCTCATTTAGTTATAAGATGCATCGCCACAAAATTGCCAATTTCTGAATTAGCTTGGTTGCCATGGTTTCCTGTTGCATTCAGCAGTTGGACCAGTGGTCGGTGGGACACATTTCTGCAACAGCTTTATGGTTTTGCATTAAAGCACTGCTAATAATGTGAAAAGTTAAAGTGAAAAGAAAAGTAATATACCGCACAAAAACTGACCTCACATCACACTTTGATGGTGAGGTAAGTTTGTGAGGTGTAGTCCTATCCTTTTTCTACCAAATGCAACTGGAAACCATGGCAACCAAGCTAATTCAGAAATTGGGAATTACCCAAGGGATGCTTGTTGAACCCTGGATTACTCAGTGGCAGCATATTGTGAAAGGCAATAAGTCATTATATTGTTAACTACACATTATAATTTTGGTTTATTGTTTTACATTGTCACTTTTTGTTAAGTGTAAATCAATATATATAAGTATGCTTGAGGGTGTGGTCCCCATCACAGGATGTGTCATTCAACAGCTCACACAGCCTCCCCAAACTAAAGACCTGAGCCCAAATTATCTAGGCTCAGGTCTTTATTGTGCACTGCGGTGTATATATAGTATTGTAATGTGTAAGTCGCAGCATGCAATAGATAACTGATAAAAAAAATCGAGTAAGACTTGATGATATTGAGACAATTAAAGCGGAAAAGCCGCAGCAAAAAGGGAGAGGCCCCAGGAACAGCACGAGACAGGCCCCGGCTGGAGGCTGCGGTGCAGGGCAGCTTCAATGGACCAATGTCACCCGGTACCTCGTCAAGACGCACGCGATACAGATTAACTTGTTAACGACTGTGATGTTAATGGTAATTGACCACAGTACAAACTGATGTACCTGGCCCAGACCCACCCAGCCGGCGTAACTGTCCCCATGCACGACGATGTGGCCAAATATAAAGAAATATTAAAATTACTATATAACAACAATGAAATTAACTCGTCAAATACATGCTATGTATTCTAATGACAGGCACGGAAGCAAAATAGCAGAAGAGGATGATATAGCTAGCTAGCATGAGACCACCTCGCTTGCAGCGGATGGGTGCTGCTCTCATCCAGACCAGGCGGATGGAGAGTGTGCGGGGAGCTAGCTACACATACCGTCACTACGTTTAATCTCCACATAAATCCCCACGAATATTTTTCCAAATATCCCGGCCATCTTTCTTGCCGGATATTTCTGTTCGGTTTGGGGATGCTGAATGGGTCCAGGTTGGGTGCTGCTGCTCAAAGTGAGGTCACTAGCGGTCAGTCACAGGAGGCAGGGGAGATCTGGTGCGCATGCGTGGAACTACAGCAGCATCCTGCAAATGCACTTCTCACAAGGTAGGTCTGACTCTGAACAAAACTACACTTTCTGTTATTTTCAGTCACTTTGAATGAAGCTGACCAAACAGGTTGCATCACTTTATTCACTCTTCAGTACTGTATGAAAATTAAAATTACTGTTCTGTTATTAGTGTTCATGCTATGGTTTAGCTAGGCTTTTTTTGTTGTTGCTCGCGATCTAGCCTACAACGTCAGCCCATTTATAATTACACATGAGTTAGGTGTTTGGGTTGTTATTATTATTGATTAAAAAAAGGGGGGGGGGGGGGATCAAGTTTAATTTTAAACTGAAACACAGACCTTGCCTTTTCAACACGAGGTGGCAGCAAAGTGTTCCTACGCTAACGTCACAGGCATCTATCTATCTATCTATCTATCTATCTATCTATCTATCTATCTATCTATCTATCTATCTATCTATCTATCTATCTATCTATCTATTTTTTTTTTTTTACTATATAAATCAAACTGCTTTTATATGAGCTGATTAATGTAAGCAGCTGATGAACTGACTTTTCTTTTGGATCAATAAAGTACTGAAATTACAAATTACACGTCATTATTGGACATATTACACACATTCTTAATATTAGCTCATGCACAGCAGTATATGTAGGCTATTTACTATTTCCCCCTGCATTTCTGCAGTAGGTCTAAATTATGTTCACTTCCTGTGTCCAGACAATCACACTCCTACTGTAGCCTATCAGTAGGCTATATCTCTCTAATTAATATCTTCTGTCATGTGGTTAGACAATTTCATGATGTTATTTCCACTGTTGGGGGTAGCATGTTGAGATATCAACTCGCAGACCTATTGTTTCTCTCTTACTTTTCCTTTACTCAAGTACACCTGAGTATGAATGTAAAGTTGAGTACTACCTGCCATTGACACACCAAAGCCAAGGTCTCTCCCAGGTCAAACCAAAAGCCTGCATGTGTTCATTTGTTTGTTTCATTACTTCCTTTTATTTATTTATTTATTTCATTCAATAGTGATAATAAATACACTTGAAAACTGCCAATGCTGGTTGAATGAAAAGGAGCAGAGTGAAGAGAATGATATTTGCCCCTTAGTTACTTTTACAATCACTCATGCTGTTATTTAGTCTTTTTATATTTTATTTCCTTGTCATAATATATATACTGTATATTATGAGTTTGCTTTTGTTTTATTATTACTGTATAACTAGGTCCGAACAGTTATGTCACTAAAACCATCCATGACAATAATAGAGGCTAATGTAATCTGGACCTCTGCAAACATAACAGATTTCATCCAAAATCCAATAAGAAGCCTGTGTTTCTTTACTAACCAGCGTACCTTTGATCTGGGATAACATAATTATTATTTGACATGTGCTGCATTATGTGCTCAGAATTTGGTTTCTCTCGTGGGGCCTCTGAGCTGTCATTTTACCAGTCAATCAAAAACTATTATGGCAAATCTTGCTTGGCTGGAGTGCACCTTTTATTGGCTGTCCCTCAAATCCTCTGAAGGATTTGTACCGGGACCAAGACCACAGTGCTCCTCCTGAATCCCAGTTTCGACTATCGGTCGGATTCTCCACTCCCCTGGAATAGACCTTACCGGGGAGGCTGAGCAGTGTAATCCCACTGTAGTTGGCACACACACTCTCTGGTCCCCCTTCTTAGAGACCACCTGGTCTTACAATCCAGAGGTACTGTCCCAGACCACTGCGCAATGTCACAGAGACGTGTCAGCCAAGACAATCCTACAACATCCAGAGGCTTAAGTTGGGACTTGAAGACCCTGCTGACAGAGGGTTCCGACAGACATTCACATTTTGAACTTTTTTTTCCTAAAGGTTGCAATTCAAGTTTTGTTAAAGCCTTAACATAACATAAATAATGTGAGAGAAACTGGACCCAAAGTGCTCAGAAGTCGGTACCACAAAAGTAGTTTAAAATAATAATAATAATAATAATAATAATAATAATAATACTAATGATCTGGACACACTCCTGGGAATATTGTTCAGTGTTTCTTTCATGAAGCTGATGAATCTGGAAATCTAATCTAATACAAATTACAAACACTGACCGTTATAGCCAGATAATTAGTATGTATAAACAAATCAGTGTGAAAAAACAGACATTTAGCCATAACTTGCATGATTTGGGGGACAGGCTGTAGATTGTCCTTATTTATAATGTAGTCAGATACTGTAGGAAAGAGTATCCAGCACATTTAACTTTTTTTCAGTGGAAACACAGTATTGATGCTATATTTTCTGATAATTTCTGTCCCTTATGTTTTCCAGGTGAGTATAGTTGGAAATAAAGCAGGCACAGACTTGGGTAAATTGCTTTTGGGAGCAAGTGGGATTACTGTTAAAATCTGGTGATAATTAGACCAGGGGAAAGAAAAGTCCCATCTCCAGCTCGTTTTAGCCCATACTCCAAGTGTTGCTACTGTGGTTAGTCCTTCTTCCCCAGTGTGGGCACAAACAACACGTGTGATTCATGGACCACATTACTGAACAAGCCCTAGTGGCCCAGAGCATGCAATATGAACTCCTCAGTCTAGACGCCCATTACCCTGAACCTAAAGCAGTGGAATCAATACCAGCGCAGAAGGTCATAATGGCCCAATTACTGTTGGTGGGTTTGTCAATGTCTCAACGGAACACTGAGAAAGCTACAGAGTGAAACTGGCCACTCTTTTGAATTTGTACAATTTAATTAGAGTATGTTTTGCTGTACAGCCTAAGCTTTAAGGTATTTATGGGAAAAGTTTACAAAAAAGGTTGTGTGATATCTGCTCTGTGTGTAGGCCTACAGTCAAATAACAACAGTTTTCTGTGAAAGGCAAAGCAAACGAAATGCTGATTTACCGTCTCCTGGGAGATATTATTTTATTATACAAAAATAATATAAGATACTGTGGTCAGCAGAGACCAAGAAAAGAAGCACATTGCGAGATGTCCATGGACACAACAGCAGCATGCATATTTAGAGTTCATCAAGTTATGTACTGCTTAATTGTGATGTTTTTTTTGTTTATTTTATTTTATTAAGCTATAGTTCTAGTTTGTAATTATTACAATTTCCCATTCATCTTTTTGATATAGCGATGCATGCCTGAGGTACTGTGAACTATGTTGCCCAATGCCATTACAAGAATCTTGTAAAATAACCTGTTTTCAATTAACTTGGTCCATTGATTGAAAACCCCTCCTCGAACTGCCACCTTATCGTGATGGAGGGGTTTGAGCACCTGAACGAACCTGAGTCTGGGGAATTATGCTCCTGGTAGAGTCTGCCCTGGCAAACAGATCCTAGGTGACAGGTCAGACCAAGAGCGGTTCAGAAGCCCCTTATGATGAGAGACCATCAAGGACTGTTACGTCGCCGAGAGGTGAAGGCCGTACTCCCGTGGACCCACCACTTGCAGGAGGAGCCATAAGGGACTGGTGCAGAGTGATCAGTGGTCTGATGATCCGTGACTCTGATCTGAGGAACGATCCAAACCGTTAGTAATGATAAATCCTGCCTTTCCCCAATAGCCTCATGTTGAATCTAGAGCCTGCATGAACGGGGCCTAGATCTACATATGAGCGTCATGTTAATAACGATAAATCCTGCCTATCCCCAATGGGACAGTGGGCCAATGGCCTCATGGTGGGTCTGGAGCCTGCATGAACGGGCCTAGGTCTACATATGTACCTACAGGTTTCATTCAACTCCATGTTCTCAGCCTACTCTTTAGCTCACCTGATGTCTGTACATTGCTATTCACATGTGGTTTCCTGTCCGACCCCGTCGGGGAGTGTCAATGTTCCCAGGTGCCCCGAGTTCTGTGTGACTCCCCTGCGAACTACGATTGGAACAACACATCATCACTAAGGAGCAGGCATCATGGGAAGGATCATGGGAGGCGTCGCCGTGAATGCCTGCACCACCCCCATCCAGCCTGTCCGTCCTTGGGAGTGGATCCCCCCCTTCATGTGGACCTCCCCGAGGTTTCTCCTTTTGTCTCAATGGGTTTTTGAGTTTTTCCTTGCCGAGAAGGAGGGTCTAAGGACAGGGGATGCCCTCTTTTTCTTGTGAAGCCCTGCGAGGCAACTTTGTTGCGATTTTGGGCTATACAAATAAATTTAATTGAAAATTTAATTGATCCGGGCATCTTGACTGCTGCCCCCGTGACCCGGCCACGGAGAAGAAGAAGATGGATGGGATGGATGGATGGATGGATAGATAGATGGATATTGATTGACAACCTCAACCTTTCATTCACGATTTAGCACAATATCAAATAAAAAGATGATTTTTTTTCTTGCCACCAGTGCTGAAGAATTCCCTATGGAAAAAAATGACAAGACATGCGTTGAAACATCATCCAGCATCAAACGCTCACCTTGGTAGTGGATGTGTCACTGTATTTATGTGACAGCGAGTTTGCACTAATCCAATCATCTTGTCTCTCTGCGGGGTTTGCATCTCAGCGAGGGGGAATCGTAGAGGCGCACAATAAGGGCTGCTTTTGGGAGAGGAGGTCACCATTACGCCTCTGAGTACAATGGTGCGCTATATCCCCCCGGGAAACCTTTGGACTCATTCATATGCAGCTTCTTAAACACCTCATTTGTCACTTACCAGCGCTGTAGCAATTGGAGCGACCTTGTTAAATTATACATTGTTATAGGCGCTGTCTCTGCTGGCTTTGGCATTTAGTTGTCCCCATCAGTCTCAGCAATACATTAAAGCAGTGGTTCTCGACTGGTGGGTTGGAGAATCATTGTTAGTGGGTTGCAAGCCTTTCCTGGGGAACATTTTCAAAACATGTATCGTGTTAGAACAAGTTATTTTGATGATTATTTAAGCTTTGTAAGATTATGTGTAGGGGAATACAGTATTTTACATTATTTATACAACTAAATTTTATTATTATTTGGGTTTGACATTGTAGATTGATGGTGGGTCCCGACACCATTCAAGTTGACAACCACTGCTTTAAAGGTAATGGCCACGGAAGTATTTGTTCAGGGTTCATTTCATAACAGCCAAATTTGTCTGTTGTAAGGTGCAATACAAATGAACTTTGATTGATTGATTGATTGATTGAATGAATGATAAACAAATTAGTAGGAGGAGTTAACCTCTAAGTCTCTACTTCTTAAGGACCCACGAGTCCTGCAAATCACTCGCTGACAAAGATCTTTGGATAAAGATCGAAACGTCCTACACTTCAACTGTAGAGTACAGCTGAAGGCTGAAGAATCTTTGCCTATGGTAACAGAACTATGTTTTGCACTAAGGACCTCAAGCACAAGCAAACAACAAAGCACAATGACCTCTGCATTCTGCCACTAATTATCTGATGATGTTAATATTTTTGCTGCTCCACAAGAGCAGAATGCACAATCACGAATGGAGCAGTGTTATGCATTGATTTTTCACAGATGAATAAGAACAACAAGGTAATACTTATGATTATGTTAATAATAAAATGTAATTATATTTTTAAATTGAAATAGCCAACATCCAAAGCTTTAATTGGAATCCAGTGATTACAGATCTATAATTGTCTGAATTTTTACACTATACCTTTGCATATTTTAATATTATCTTGTGCACAGCATATTGTCTGTTTTAAAGAGGTAACTCCCCATTGTTGCTTACATTGCGCTGCTGGCATTTAAAGGACTGTCTGTGAAGAAAAGGATAAATTGGGGTGAAGAGCTCTCACTTGTTAATGCCACTCAGGACCAGCCTTGTCTGTTGCTAGGAGACAGCTCAGGATAACTTGAGTCCACAGAGAGGGGCCCCCATCACAGGTCCCTGGTGAGAGTGACCACCAGTAATTACATTTTACAGGGAAAATATCTCAATGAGGCAGGGTTGTGTACAAGACAAGTTAAACTAATTATTATTTTTAATGTCATTGCGACCCACTAATACACTGGATACTGGGGGGAGTTGATTGCTATATGGCACATATCTTGTGCCATTTAAGAAAACTTTAGGGACAATGGGGGTCATTTACCAAGCTTTTGCAAAACAAGTAGTCCTATGTACAAAAGTGGCCCAGCAGCTCAGTCATTTGTGCATTTTTTTACTTACATAGCATTAGGGTTGGGCGATATGGCCAAAAAATCTAATAACAATTTTCTTTAGTTTAAATCAAGATTTTCTCATGATTCATGTGTATTTTTTTCAGTGTTAAAAATTTATGCTTTATCGTTCACCTACAGTCATCAAACTTTCCAGGTAATGTTATTTTTGACCAAATTAAAAAATGACACCTTCGGAGCTCATCTAGCCCCTCCCATATTTGTGGTACAAATTTGGC